>JAHWFP010152155.1:82647-113936 GCA_023313725.1 Lithobius niger | reverse complement strand
TCGGATGGTGAATGGCACTTAATAGGTGTGACGTCATTTCAAGTCAAATGACGTCACACCTATTAAGTGCCATTCACCACCCGATTTCTTCCAAATGTATCCAAACGAAGTTCTGGTGGTGAATGGCACTAAATAGGTGTGACGTCATTTTAAGTCAAGTACGAATTTTAGTCAGCGTTCAGAATACGGGCCTAAGTTTCCCCCAAGTTGGGCCCCTGATGCCAGAGCATGCAGGATACCTAACAAACACTAATGTTTTTCGTTTGGTAAGGTACGTGTTAAGGCATGAATCAGAATCTTGACGTGCTCAAGAAGTACTTTTTCTCTGATATAATTTTTTGGAGTATCCTGCCTATGTGGAGTGTATATTCTGGCTATGTTTCTTTTTTGTGTGTTTCATTGTCAGTAACAAATAGTCTTCCAATGCTCCTTTTGAAGCATCAGGACTTATTGAATAAATTTACAGCAAAAATCCCTCCAGCTTCTCGTACATGTCACATAGAACTCAGTGCTATGCAACTGTGAAAGCACGCTTCAAACTTTTAATGCAGGGTAAAGGGAAAACGTAAACAAATTTTAATTTTTATAATATCGCATTTCAGCATTTTCGGCTTTTTTCTTTGGCGACTACGCCAGGGTGGTGACGAGCCGCGTGGTGATGCTATCAGTGATGCCCTAGAGTCGCAGACTTCATGACATTGGATTGTACGCTTTGGAATGTAGACGTTTAAAGGCTGACTTAATCCTTATATTTCAAATTTTACACTGTTTTGTCCCCATTGAATTACCATTTTTTGAAATCAGTTCGGTGACCCACACTCGTGGCAACCGTTTGAAGCTCGTTTTACCAAAATTTCGCCTTGAATCTCGTAATCCTTCTTTGCTTTCCAAGTTGTGCCTGTCTGGAGCACTCTCGATAACGAGACAGTTTCTGCGCCGCCACTCACTTCCTTCAATGTATTAAGGCTGTAAATTTTCGTCCCTTTCTTCTCCTTTGAGTCCATGAGACCTTCTTTCCTTCCGCTTTCAACTTGGGTTAGCAGTTTATGGTTCATCCAAACCCATGCTTCTTCCTGCGCCTTACATGCGTTTTAATTCTGAATTATTTATTTTTAGATGGTGACATTTCCCATTTTGGGGATTCTTTTGTTCTTAGTTCTTACCGTAACCTCAAGTAGGTTATAATAACTCAATTACAGTTGTATTACATAACGATAATTTTTAACCGTTTCATTTGTTCATCTGACTTTTATTTTTTACTTTGGCCAATCCTACACCTCCTGTGTCCAACACGTTTGGCGATGCCATTGGACCTTATGAATCCCTGGCAGGTCTAACCTTGGTGGTAAGGCATTGTGTCCCATACCTCATCCCCTCACCTTCCCTTGGCCACATCTCTATCTTTATAAGTGATTGTCTTCTGCTTGTAATTTGGGCTGGCAGTTAGTGATCCAGGGTCCTTGCCAGACATGTTGCTATGGTGACAAATTGTTATTATTATGAAAACAGAGTAACACAACTCCTCGAACTTAACGACTAGAAAATCTATTACCACTGGCGGTAGCCAGTGTTAGTAAGGGTCGACCTAGGATCTCTGTGTTAAACTTTCAACTTTGAGAGCTTATAACTCCGTCAAAAGTAAACATCTTTAAACCAAATTTGGAATCTAGCCTTGACTAGTCAAGGCCTGTCTGCAGTCCAAAAATTGTGAAATTCGGTCGAGCCAAACCCGAGATACAGAGAGGGGCCAAATAGACAACTTCTTGTTCTTGGGTCTTGGTCTTGTTCTTGGTCTTGGTCTTGTTCTGGGGATGTACCTTTCGTCTGTCCTCTCTACAGGTCAAACCATTTGTCCTATAAAGCTGGTTCTTAGCTCATTTTACAGGTATTGCTCTGTAGATGTGCCCTTTTCAGGCCTTTTCTAATTGGTCAAGTGGTTCAGGGGTTAAGGAGCTCTAAACGACCAGATTGATTGTTTTACATTGTTTTAAACATTGTTATTATGCAACAATGCCAATTAGCAAACGCCGGCTTGCAAGACTGAAGATTAAAATATTTGTTTCTATTATTAACACTGGCGATAGTGTTAGTAAGAGTCAGCCTAGGGTCTCTGTGTTAAACGCTCAATTTTCACGTCAACTGCACTCTTTTACAGTTTAGCTGCAATTCTAAAAGTAAGACGAATTAATAAACAAAACGGAACGTTAAATGTTTAGAGTAAGGGTCTAAAAGTCAAAACCTAGAAGGAAGACGGACAAGCTTTGACAGTCAGGGTCTAGGTATAAAATTTTGTAAGAGGCTGGTAAGCGGCATTAGACCCTTACTACCCGGTGGTCAGAAATAAATACATTTTGACGAAAAACTGGAAATCCTCCTACAATGACCCATGTGATGATCCAGTGGTAGTATGGTATACGTTTGCTGCTTTGCTTTTGTTGAAAATAATTTTTCGATTTAGTAACATGGCAGGGTATTCGCAGCAGAGAGCATTACTGGTTATCCTCTACCGTAAATCTACGAAATTTAATAACAATTCTAAAGCATCAAAAGACAAAATGCCAAACTTCACAAGAAAGTTATGTTCTTAAAGTTCCATAAAAATATTCTAAGAACAAAGAAAACCTGCTACGACCGTTCATACACACGTTCTGTCCGAACAGAGTAGAACTATAAGCTAACCACCGAGTAGTAAGGGTCTAATGCTTACCAGCCTCTTACAAAATTTTACACCTAGACCCTGACTGTCAAAGCTTGTCCGTGTTTCTTCTAGGTTTTGACTTTTAGACCCTTACTCTAAACATTTAACGTTCCGTTTTTGTTTATTAATATATAATACGTTTAGGTTGGGTTGAGAAGAGATGCAGTTGGGATGAGATGCACACAAAAATGAATACGTATTGGCCATTTTCTTAAAAACTATTTTTTTTTATGTGTAGGCAAATCAAGATAAATAATCGTATAGGTAATAAAAATCAAGTGGTCGTACGTTTTCTAGCAGGTGGAAGTAAATTCTGCAACCTCTTCCTATGGGGCACCATACATGCAACATAATTTACTGCTCGAAAAAAATTAAAGTCTTAAAAAAATGATAGCCTAGTTTCTAAAAAAGTAAAAGTTTCACACAAATATTAAAAAAATAATTTTTTCAACTATAATTTTTGGTAAAACTAATTTTTTGTAAAACTTTCATTTTTTACAGCAAGTTTCGCAATGCGGCAGCCAGATTGCACCACTGTGTCACGAACTTAGTTACACGCTTCCTTGCGTCGCTGCTAGAAACTGTTCAACAACCAGAGACTGCGTCTGATGAATTACGTTGTCGTTTGCGTTTTCACCCTCTAATCTGCAGTTCCCAAATATTTTTCAACATTTTACGAACTCAGGTTGTTCGTTTTTCTGTGTCGCGTTTTTTGGATTGCAGTTTGACCTCTTAAGTTAGTTAACTCGGGAGGTTAAACTAGAAACTACTGACCCTTGGTTTAGTCAGTGATTGAAGAGCCGAGTTCCTCGAAGGTGGATTATAGATCCATTAAAGGCTTGAAATATTGATGCTTAAAGGAATTTACTGTAGGCCTATACTGTTTTCTTATGTGCGACTTTTGTATCGATAGTATGTAATGCCATGGACTTATATACTATCACACGCTTCCGGCTCCATAGTAATGCAAGATTTATACCGTGTTCGTAAGGTAGTTTTGCTAACATTTTGTGTCACTTGCATAAACCCACGGGGAGTTATGCAAGGGAGCGTGGTATTTATGGAGTTTAAGCGAACCACGCTAAATCGCTCAATTTTGGTACGTATATACCGACCTAAATCTTCATCCTCTTCTCATTTCACGTTACAAAAATGGGGAAATGTTTTTTTGGTTATGTAAACACGTTTTTTAGCTCTCCAAACACGTTTTTTTAACCACGTAACACGGTGAGCCCGGCCGTGTAAAACGGCGGCCATGTTCCGGGATTCAGAGTAGCACGAAAAGTTGGCATCGCGAAAACGGAAAGTTATGTTCCAAACTATGCTGTCCACGTTTTTTGTTGTTATTTTTTTTAGGTTAGGTAGGTAGGTTAGGTTGGGTAGGTTAAGTTTGTTAGGTTAGGTTAGGTAATTTCCGTCTCCTTTCATTGCGATGCAAATCAGGTTTTCTCGTTACTCTGTCTCCTGCGATATGGCCGGCGCTTCACGATCGTTGTTTTCCGATCGGCGCTTCAACACGATCGTTTTACGTGTTTTCAATGTTTTTTTAACACCTTAAAACACGTTTCCCCCCGGTTTTTTAATGTGATTTGGCAAAAGGATGATGATATGCGTCGATTAGTAAAAAAAATTGAGTGATTTGGAGTGGTTCGCTCAGTGTCATTCATTTATTTAGTAAAGTTTTATCCCTGCTACCTTGATTTTCAGACTTTGGCGCTTAGACTGCAACCAATTTTAGAACACCTGTTTAAAAGCTAATGCCCGAGTTCGAATGTGGCAAACGTTAGGCCAAAATATGTAATTTAACAGGTAACATCTGCAAATCTTGCGCCATAGTCGTTTTTTTCTCCCCCCCCCCCCATTGTATGCCCTATATATGTGGCAGAACCAACAGAAAGGAATAAACATATATATATACCCTGCTGAAGTTAGCGCCGTACAGGATGTGTGAAGTTAGCACCCAAACATTACCCGAATTAAAAAGCAATGATTGTGCTAGATAGTACTTCCAATGTGCTGAATGTGCTGACAAAAATCAGCGATTGTGCTACATCCGTTAAAGGGCTTACGGCACCCTAAAGTTGAAGGTGCTAACTTCACACCAGTACCCAAAATAAATGTGCTACTCAAAACAATGATTATGCTAGCTAGTACTTCCAATGTGCTGAATGTGTTAGCAAGAATTGGTGATTGTGCTACTTCCGTTAAAGGGCTACCGCATCCCAAAGTACCCCAAAGTTGAGGGTGGTAACTTCAAAACAGCACCCAAAATGCATGTGCTACTGAAAACAATGATTGTGTTAGAAAGAACTTCCAATGTGCTGAAAGTGCTAGCAAGAATCAGCGATTATGCTACTTCTGTTAAAGGGCTATGGCACCCTACAGTTGAGAGCGCTAACTTCACACCAGCACGCAAACTGAATGTGCTATACTCAAAACAATGATTGTGCTAGATAGCATTTCGAATGTGCTGAACGTGCTAGCAAGAATTAGCGGTTTTGCTACTTTCGTTAAAAGGCTACGCACCCCCAAAGTACGGCACCCCTAAAGTTGAGGGTGCCAACTTCACAACAGCACCCAAAATGTATGTGCTACTCAAACCAATGATTGTGCTAGATAGGACTCCCAATGTGCAAGAATTGCTACTTCATTAAAGGGCTATGGTACCCTAAAGTACTCCAAAGTTGAGGGTGCTAACTTCACAACAGCGCCCAAAATGACTGTGCTACTCAAAACAATGAATGTGCTAGATAATACTTCCAATGTGCTGACTGCGCTAGCAAGAATTAACGATTGTGCCACTTCCGTTAAAGGGCTACGGCACCCCAATGTACCCGAATGTAGTAACTTCACACCAGCACCCAAAATGAATTTGCTGCTCAAAACAATGATTGTGCTAGATACTATAGCACAATCATTGTGACGGTGACGCGTGTGGGTTTTTAGATTAATCATAACGACTACACTTTCAGCACTTTAACTTTAAAGTACTTTAATTAATATTTCAAATTGCCTTTACAGGCATTACATGAAAATTTTAAAAATATATGGAAAAGAAAAACAGTGTCAGTAAATAACAATGATAAATATACATAAATTATATAAGAGAAACAACCTTTCTAGTAGTATGAATATGAAAAGCAATTTCCTTCAACATGACAGTATAAATTTCCATCAACATCTACTGTATATTATAATCCTGGATGCAGGCTAAAGGGAAGGCTAAAAGGAAATCCACTTCTCCCCTCCTCGCACCCGCATTGAAAGTGCACTCTCCCACTCTACCTGCATGGAAACAGGAGGCAAACACGAGTGGTCGATCAACTCAATAAAGGTTCAATCTGACAAGTCGTCGGGCCGAACAATCACTTCTCCCATCCTCGCATCCGCATTGCAAATGCGCTCTCCCATTCTACCTGCACGTAAACAGGAGGCAGGCATGAGTGGCGATCAATCTGACAAGTCGTCGGGAGAGTGCCGGAAAACTGTCCCGGGAAATGTGTCCGTAAACTTAATTCATGACCGGCCCCGTGCATAGCACGGGCTTCCTCTAGGAATATACATACCTTTTGACATGATATTCTAAACTTGAAAGAATAAGTGCATTGTGTTTAATGATGTCACGACTATGCATTAAATCAGTGATAAGAGGGTGGCAGGGTGATTGCATAAGTAGTGACATAATGTGAGAGAAGAGGGACAGGTTGAAAAACGGGTCAAATTTGAGTGAGTGACATTACGTAAGGCCAACTCTTGAGCACCTTGAAAATGGGTTCACAGATTTGCATGTAATTTGACATGCGGCAACGTGGTATAAATTGATCTATACCAAATCCAAATTTTGTCAAAATCGAACGAAAAGTAAAGCCGCAACTCAAAGTTGAAAATCGCAATTCTTACGTTAGCACGCAACGCATTTACTCAAATCGTATTGTATTATGGCACATAATAAACTAGTCATTTACCATTGTTACATGGACGTGGAAATTTTAAAACGCTAATGCAGTTAAAGCGGAAATGATTTAATTCTAAATTTCTGATACCTCCCTGGATAAACATTATCTCTGCTGTTGTTAATTTTAAGTGTCAGTGCACAGGGTGGTCCAAAAAGTACTCAAAAAAAAAGAGGTACGCCTATAGAAAGTGTATAAGCCTGTACAGTTTGTAGGGCTATAAAGTACGTTGAGTAAGCATGGAAGTAAACATTAGGCCAAAGGTTTTGACTGAAACGAAGGTCAGTCCGACTAAGGAAGAATAATAAAGACTTCATCGTACTGAAATGTATTAAAAAGAATGATATAGGCCTTGAAAGTGTAGCCCTACACTTAGGCCTATTGAAATAACGAAATCAAAGCGAAAGGAAAATGAATTCTAACGAAAATGTTGATTAGGCTATTTTTTGCCATATCAATATTCGGGTCTTTTTGACCATGGTGAAGCAGCCAGCGGGTGTGAACTTCGGTCATCACATTTAATTCGATACAAGCACATGTTGTATCGAATTAAATGTGATGAGCTTTGAAAATCACGTGAAACGCAATCAACTTGAAAAAAAAAAGTGGAGGGCGTAAAACATTTTTGTTTGTCCCTACGAAAAAATACTATATGTTCGACACCACGCTTTCGAAGTGTCGTCCCCTATAGCTGCTACACAATGCATTAGACTTCCGTCAAAGTTCCTCCAAACTTGCGCTATCATGTCTGGTGGGATTGAATGGCACACGTCATCACTGCGCTCTCATCTGCTGTATGTTCCCAGGATATTAATGTGCTGCAGAAAGTTGGTCCTTAAGGTAGCCCCATAGGAAGAAATCAGAAGGGGTCAGGTCAGGGTTAGGTCAGGGGTTAGGTCATCTCATTGAATTCGATACAACGTGGTCTCCAGATCGGACTTCACACCCATCAGGATGCTCCGCAATGGTCAAACAGACCCGAATGTTGATATAGCATAGTAATGGCCTAATCAACATTTTCGTTAGAATTCATTTGTCCTTTCACTATATACGTAATAATTATTGGTGAGAAACGCACGGTTAACGATTTTTAAACCAAGGCTGCGATGATTTGCATATCAAGCCGAGCAAATCATCGCAGCCGTGGGTTAAAAATTGATAACCGTGAGTTTTCACCAATAACTAATTTGTACCACGGATGGGACGTCACGCTAACTCGTATTTAATTATAACGTGTTTGTGTTTTGTGAAAATTGCTTCAAGAAAACGGTGATCAATCAGTATCTCGATATGAATGAAGATCATCCCATTTTAGTTTATGGAGGGGGAAGTGTGTGTGATAGACGGACGGGTCCTTTGGCTCAAGTTTGTGGAGGGAGGGGTGGGTGGGAGTTAGACAGGCGTCGCTAGGCAAGGTTTCACGCTGAAGCAATTCCTTTTAAAATAGTTCAGTTGTCCCCCCGGATGACAGAAACCACAATGCATACAAGAGACAAATTTAATTTTCGGAAAAAGGTTGCTAATGCATGTTTTCCTTGGTCACAATAAAACACAAAAACACAATAAAATACAGGGCCGCAACTGGTCTTAAGCTCTGTGGGCCGCCATGTTGGATCACTTTAGGTAAAAGTAAATGGTAAGTGAGGGGTAAGTGATCCATAATGGCGGCCCATCCGGGGGACAACTGGACTGATTTATCTACTTTACAACCACAAATTAATCGAGTTCGGACCAATTCCTTTTGTACGTTTTTATTGCGTTACGTTTTTGGACGCTGTTTTTGGTTGTTGGTGTGTGGTTCCCGGTTGCTTGACCCGGAAGTGTCAAAAGTGTGGGTTATTGGCAAAAGTGTGGATTATCGGTAAAAAGTATGGGATAACTTGATAGCCTACACGTTTTGGGATGGCGCACACTTCCGGTCACGGTTAACAGGATTTAACCTACTAAAGTTTAGCATGACGTTGAGTTAGCGTGACGTCACAGCCGTGGTATAAGATTTCGTTATTATAGATGCCTAAGTGTAGGCCTACCCACTTTATAGGCCTAGCATTCTTTTTAGTACCTTTTCAGTACGTTGAGGTCTTTATTACTCTTCCTTACTCGGAAGTCTAAACGTTTGGCCTAATGTGTACTTCCATCCATGCCAACTTAACATACTTAATAAGCCTGTACACTTTATAGGCCTACCTCTTTATTTTAGTACTTTTTGGACTACCCTGTACACAATTTAACTTGATAGCGAGGACAGGCACAAACGCAAAGATGGGGGTGTCGGAAGAGCACCCTTGACCCTAAAACAAAAATCACCGGTATAAGCACCAGGAATTCGGGGGGGGGGGGGGGAGCAGCCCTTACCCTTTTCGAAAAATTCACTTTTTGTGAAAACAAAAATGTAACCAAGCAACAATTATTTTTTTGCTCAGTTTTGCAAAATTATGTTCACAGACTTTTGAAAAAAAAAAGAATAGCGTAAAAACATTTAAGGGGATAAACATTTTATGCTTTTTGATTGGCGCGGCACTACTTGAGAAACATCAGCTAAACCAGTGGTCCCCAACTTTTTCCAAACCACGACCCCCCTAAGAAAAAATTTTTTTTGCGCGACCCTTTCTCCCCAAGTAAATTTCTTCGCCCGTCGGTTTCACAACTAGGGGGTCTGGGGTAGTGTTGTGAGCTCGCCCAGCGGGGTACGGGGCAGAGACCCGGTAAGCCAACGCTTTTTTTGCAGTTTAAACCTGATTTGCTCATAAAAAAAATTTTAAAATAGCCCTCATATTTTACAGAATTATACAATATAGTATATTGTATAATTAGAATGAGATTTTAGAAGAGATAAAAGTACTTCACCAATTAATTAATTTTATGAATGATTAAATTTCAGGGGAAAAAAGATTTTAAGATTAAAAGATTTTTAAAAAAAGTAAATAATTTTTTTCCTGCTTATGTATCGCGACCCCCGAAATGACGTCCGCGACCTAATTTCGGATCACGACCCATAGGTTGAAAACTACGGCGCTAAACTATGTGTATAGCTTAAATACTCTATGCTTAAAAATGTCAACTCCCAAAACTATTGTGCGCTTTTACCAACGCCCATGCCCTATCGGGTGTAAAAGATTTTTGTAAGAGAGGGGAAGATTTACCAGAAATTTACCCCCTAACGTCCCCCCACCCCCACCCCCCAACTCCTGTTCGCTTGGACAAGACTAATTGCGGCACTGTTTTCCTGATAGGCGGATTTAACAGGATGTTAGGAGGATTCACCCACGTTTCGTCGAATACCGTTTTGCCGACTCCCGGTTCGCCGAAACAGTTTCGCCGACTCCCGGTTCGCAAAATTTTAGTAAAGATGTATTCCCGTTTCGCCGACCGCAAGGGAAATAAAAACTTCATTCGCAGGTAGCTAAAGACATAGCCTTAGGCTACTTCACCACTTAAAGAAACAATTATTTGCCATAATTTGCAGCTTAGTTACTTACTAGTGGAGTAACAATTTAAGATGAATCGTATTTTGACAAGAAACTAGCAATAAAACAAAATGTGTATTGTAGAATTGCTTAATACGCCGTGATTTTAACAGCCCGTTTCTTCTTTTTCTCTACCTGTGACGATGTGGCTCATTCAAAAATTATCGTACAAATTAGAATTTGAAATATGATTAGAAATAGATAATGACCCCAGTAACTGACGGTATGAACAGATTCTAGTTCATTTATTAGCCCATTTCGCATTTGGACTGTCGTCATAACTTCTTTTCTGTCCGAGTTATACCGATATGGTATGGCCTTAGCAAGGAGACTGTGGGGTCTCCCTCCCTTGCCGGGTTTCGCCGCCTTCTCCGTAGGGAACCCCTTGATAAGCTTTTGAAGCGCCGCAATGATTATTTACCACTTTGATCACCTCTTCATAATCTAGGAGCAGTGTTAGTGGGTCACCCCCCTTCTGTCACCCTTCCACGTCCGTGGTAAATGTACTTATTAAATATAAAACATAAAACAGAAATTTTAGAAATCCAAACAATTAGGATATAGCAAGTATTAAAGTTAGAGAAAGAGAACTGAATAATGAGCCAAAAAATATTTATGAGGACGTACGTTACATTTTATTTATAATTTAATTATTTATCTGAACATCATTAAAAGCGAAATTCTACTTTTTTTTTAATACCAAATACCACATAACTTTGTTTCTCCGAGAATCTAACAAATAAAATTGTCTGGTTTTCAGAGTTACACGTAAAAAGGGTTGTGCTATATACAGGCTTTCACTAATTTTAACAAGTAATAAACAAAGTTTAAAATTAGATCTAAAATCTGAATTCTACCAGATGGAAACGAGCAGTTTTCGCCATTGTATTCAACATGGAAAGTGCCATCTACCCGTACATTTTTTGTTTGATTTTAAAATTTGCCTTAATGGTTTAAAGAAAGATATTAGCAATTTTACCACAGGAAATTAGCACTTTTCGCCGTTACAGTTAGCATGCACTGAGCTGCCTAACCGCACATTTTTAAATACAGATAAATTTTGAAATTTGGCTTAAATAACTAATTAACTAGGCATATAATTGGATTTTGAAGATTACAATAACTCAAGTATGATCGGCATAAGTAAGATACATAAGTTTATTTTCTGTCTTTTAAATTTCATATCTACACATGTTCTGTTCATACAGCAAGCGAACACATGGAGCATGCAGACGAATCCACCATTTATCTTTGCGAACGCATCTGGATAGCCTTGCCACCACGGGCGAGATTTGCCGTAGAAATAATAAAAGAAGCTACCATGTTATTTCAAAACATGTGAAAAATGGCAGTGATATGTTTTTTTTTTTATTGTTTTTTTGAAAACTATTTTCAATTATTTTCTGCAATCTTAACATTAAAAGAACTTTCAAAATTCAATATGGCATATTATGCAAATGTATTTGTGTTTTTCATGAAGTACCCGGGGCCACTAGCCTTATAGATCCTTGCTGGATCCTTGCTGCTGCTGCTGAAAATAGATATAGCGGTCAAACGAAACACCCTATATACCTCCTATAAAATGTTTGAGGTAAGAATTTCATCTTCAAACTCGTGGATTTCATCCATCAATGCAACCTTGTCACGGAATTTCAACCCAATCAAAACAAAATTGTGAATGTTTTAGTGTCCGAAACAGACAAACACATCTACAGACAATTAACAATCACAGACAGACAGAACGCCAACACCAAATGCAGCCGAGAATTAAACCTCGCTCACGTCGCTAGCTAAGCCACACAAAAAAAAGTCTTATCTCCACAACTGTTAGTACTGAATGATTTTTGGTATCGTATCGTATTCAAATCGAAAGTGCTACTAGCCACCTACATATTTCTGACCAATTTTTAAATTGTTGGCCGACCGAGCGAAACGAGCGAGGTCGAAAACTGGATTGAAATTAATTTTTTGTGTTTGTCTGTCTGTACAGGGTGGTCCTAAAAAAACTGACGATTAACAAATTGTTAGTACCCCTCAGAACCAGGAGAGGACAGAAATCGAGGCTTATGAAACGGGAAGATTTCCGTCCTCTCCTGGTTCTGAGGGGTGCTAACTAGAAAAGTTGGACTAAAATATTGTGGGCCGTCAGTTTTTTGTGGACCATTCTGTATAAAACATGACGACGTTCACAATTTTATTCTTATTTGATGTAAAGTTGCCATCTCTTGCTTGCTGACTTGACCGTAATTACCTAATGACTATAATTAGCGCTAATTACGTCGTTCTATTCGAACGCTTCGAAGATACATTTGCCACGTGTGGTATGCGGGCCTTTAGCTACAATTTCCACGTGCGAGACACGTGCGTTCCTTTTACCGAAAGAGTTTCCATATTTTGTAGCGAGAACTAGCCCTTATATTGAAGATGGTTTGGAGCGAAGAAAGGGCTTTCCCAACAAGAACGCAACAAGGACAGAACTCTATGCACGAACTGTCTTGTTGGACAATTTCTCGATTCATGTGCGGATTGTTAAATGTTTATTTTTGTAAATTGCGTTATGTCTAAGGAGGAAGTAAAGAAGTATGAATTTAACAAGTCTGCAGTGAACCCTTGAAATTACATTGGTGGCAGCGGTGTAGCCGTAACTTTCACGTCGCAAGCAAGGCCGCTTGCGCAAGGCCGCTTGCGCTTTCAGTGCGCAAGCAAGGCCGCAAGCTAACGACAATAATCAGTCTGGTAGGAGAGCGCCTTTAAAGGCGGACGAGCCACGTAAGTGCTACATTTGTAGCTCGAGCTCGCATTTGAAAAGGGATTGTCCCAACAATGGTACCAAAGCCTCAGTGGGAAATGTATGTACTCAATTGCCTAGTGTACACAGTGGAAAGGAGGTTAGCTCTTTTAAAGGTAAAAGTGGTGCACAGTCGGTGGAAAGCCAGTTATGTAAGAAATGTACAATTAATGAAAAGCCTGGTAGTTACTTGCTTGACACGGGTGCATTTACACGGGTGTTGTTTTGTCGTCAGTTGTAAGTCAAAACGTGACAGACTTTCCTGTGGCAAAGGTAAAGTTGGCTACAGAAGATGGCTACATTATGCTGGAATGCGGCGTGTCGCCATTTTTTAAGGACGAAGCGTACGACTTTCTGCTTAGCCAGAAGTCTTACGAATAGCTACAGAAACTTGAAACAAAGGTAAACAACACACGGAATGCGATAGCTAGGTCGAAAAAGGGTATCAATGGAAAGAAAAGTAACGAAAAGCAGGCTGTAGATCAATTTATTGATAGTGATGTATTGGATGATCTTTTTAAAGTGGGAGATGAGGAAATGGAGGATAGTGTTCGAAATGTTGCAAGTGGAAATAATGTAATTGCTGAAAACAGTGAAATTGGTGTCAAGGTCGAAGATAATGGACTTGCACAAAATGATACAGTTGTCCAGTCACAACACGTTTTAGTCAATGAACAAGCTAGTGTTGTGGCCGAATCTGTAAGGAGTACGGAAATGAGTAAAAAGGTTGTAAGGAATGGAAATTTAGGTTTGTTGACAGCAGGCATTCAAGACTTGTTAGCGGTTAAAGCTGAAGTTTTAATGCAAGGGCAGGTGCTTGATCCTGGGTAGGAGGGATGTCGAGTGGCAACTGACATTGAAGGTACATCTTTTTTTTGGAAGGATGATGACTTATGTAAGAAATGGTCGGCAGCAAATGGCACCAAAATGTGTGACCAGGTAGTGGTACCAAAATTGCTTACGGAGCAACTGGTAAGGATGGCACATGTTAATGCCTATTTTGGGCACATGGCCACGGATACGAACATTGCCAGGTTGCAAGAAGTATTGCATGAACCAAGAATGGGTGCACAATGTAATAATTGGATAGAGTGGTGTGAAATCTGTAAGAAATATAGAAAAGGTGTGAGGAAGGGAGAGGACGAAATGATTTTAGTTCCGGTTGTGGCAGAGCCTTTCATCAAGGTGGAAGTGGATTTCGTAAAGCCTTTCAAAGTGACGTCTGACGGAAATACGCATGTCTTAAGGGTTTGTGATAGGGCGACTAGGTATCCTGAAGCAAGGGCTTTAAGGGGGGCTAACTCACACACGGTAGTAATTGGAAGCTTGGCGATTGTTCAAAGGTTGGGTTCTCGGTGGAACTCCAATCGAATGTTGGAAAACCGTTTGTTTCTGAACGGGCAGCTTGTTTCTTGAAGGAGTGTGAAATCGGCCTTGTAACTAGTATGGCTTATCATTCACAGTCTCAGGCTGTAGAAAGGTTGCACGGAACGAGGGAAGACTGTAGCAGGGCTTTGGATTTGGAGTATCCTGACAAAGAGAATGATGTTTTAGCACCAGCTAAGTTTACAGGTATGTCTACTTTTTGTGAGACGGCAAACTTCACTCCAGCGGAGTTAGTTCACGGAAGTAAGGTGGGGTAAGAAGGAGATGGAAAGATGAGTTTGCACAAGTTACTACTAGTAATGAGGTTGGAGTCAATATCATGGGAGTGCAAGGACAGAATGGAGTGAAAGGTAAAGAGTTATACAGGCGATCTCAGGTGTGGGATTCAGGAGGGAAACCTGGGAATGTCACGAGCAGACAAGTAAACGAGGAAGCTATTGGTGGCCCTCAGTCTGCAAGGGTAAAGCAAAAGTGTAGGTGCCGAGTTGTAGTGAAAGTGGAAGCAAAATCTGCTTTATTGGTTATAAACACAAAGAAAAAAGTCAAGTCTAGGTTAGGATTGACTGGTGATGGCTTGCACATGTTGAACAACTATGCAAAGTTGGTATTGCCTTTAGCTGTCAGTGTGAACATAGGGGCACCAGACAAAGTGGGAGGGGGCAGTAGTTGCGGGAAAGCTTTTCACAAGCTGCAGTGTGTGCTTGCTTCTCCCAAAGTGTTGTTGAATTCTGTTTCTGACAAAGTTTTCTGGTTGTTGTTAACATGCAAGGTTTACAGTGTTGTTGTTAGCATTGTTTGGATATGTGTTGCATGTTTACTTTTTTGCTGGGGAAAGGGGGACAAACGCCCTAATGCTGAGTGTAGGGGGGTTTGCCATGGCAAAAATGTGTTTTCTCCAGTGGTGAACAGTACTTTTGAGTTGGATCCAGGGAGGTGGATTGTTGTGTGTGGTATTTTGTGGTATGGTGTGTTTAGGGTGGCAAGAGAAGTGATGGAGCGAAAAGAAAGTTTTTTTGAAGGCTTTCTTGTGGTGTGTTGTAAGCATAAGTGGATGGATTGCTCGTTAAAGAGGGAGTTTCCTGAGTGCTGCAGAGTGTAAAATTGGTGTGTCGTATTTGGTGTGTCAGTGGGGCAGTTTGGTATTGAGATGGTCCTGTTGCCGTGTTGTGGATGTGGAGTGGTGTTGTGGAGTGCAGTGGTGTGTAGCAATGTGCAGAAGAATGCAGCGGTGTGCAGCAGTGTGCAGAAGAATGCAGCGGTGTGCAGCAGTGTGCAGAGGTGGCAGTGTGCAAAATGTGTTGTGCAGTGTTGGTGTGTTGTGCAGTGCAGCCAAAGTGCGGTGATGTGTTTGTGCTCAGAGGGTTGAAGATTGTTCTTTGCCTTCTGTACAGCGTTCCTGGTGATATGCATCACTAGTGGCCTGCACTTACCGTGATTTGTTGTGGACGAATCACAGCGTTGGGTTGGAGGTGTAAAGTTGCCATCTCTTGCTTGCTGACTTGACCGTTATTACCTAATGACTATAATTAGGGCTAATTACGTCGTTCTATTCGAACGCTTCGAAGATACATTTGCCACGTGTGGTATGCGGGCCTTTAGCTACAATTTCCACGTGCGAGACACGTGCGTTCCTTTTACCGAAAGAGTTTCCATATTTTGTAGCGAGAACTAGCCCTTATATTGAAGATGGTTTGGCGCGAAGAAAGGTCTTTCCCAACAAGAACGCAACAAGGACAGAACTCTATGCACGAACTGTCTTGTTGGACAATTTCTCGATTCATGTGCGGATTGTTAAATGATTATTTTTGTAAATTGCGTTATGTCTAAGGAGGAAGTAAAGAAGTATGAATTTAACAAGTCTGCAGTGAACCCTTGAAATTACATTGATTAAATTTATGGCATGGGAACTTTGGTGTGTGAGATTCACAAGTTCAAATTCCCACCTCAAATATTTCCGGAGATAGTCCTATTTTCCATTCGAAATCTTAGCCGACTTTTAGCAGCTACGGTAAGGGACCTCGATGTATAAGGTTAGAGACTCTATACCACGCGCCATGGCTGTTTGCTGTGACGAGCATATCACGTGAGTGGGCTAGTCCAATCAGACGGCCAAACAGCCGTTGTTCTCGTTCGTCATTGGCTAACTCATGGTGACGTCACGGCAAACAGCTATTGCGAATGGTTTACATAATGTAAACAACGCAGAACTATTTGCTGTAATATACCATGGAGAATATTCTTTTAGGTGTGAAGAATGCAAAAAATAAACCAAAGCTAAAAGTAAGACGAAAAGAAAACTGCAGTGAGAAGTCGTAAAGAGACATCCGTCCGTCGTGTCATCGGGGGACTGCAGTTGTAACGGGTTGGATATAAAAAAAACATTACTTTAATTGAGTTTCTTCGAAATATTTACCATTTATATTCATTTTATGTTTGGCTTTCTATTTTAAATTTGTAATTTTGAAAGAGCACTTGAGCTACATGTGGCGCGAATCGTCACTCACACCCCACCAGAGAGCAGATTGTGGGGGAGGGGTCAGATGCGGTGATTTTTATATAGTTTAAATTCTTGGAAAACATTGGCCGCATATTGGACTTTACTGCAGTGTCCAGATGCTTCAATGGGTGGTTTTTTTTTTATATATCGAAAAGTAAGTCATTTGCACTTCTGCAAACTCAGCTATAGTGATTCCATCAAATAAAAATGAACTAAAGTTTGATGTAATTTTGATCTCCCAAAAACAAAATTTGTTAACGATACCCGCCATGCTTTTCGGCTGTTTGAAGTCGTGATTACAGACCCCAAGCTCTTTCGCCAAGTTAATCCCACCGAGTAATAGCTCGAAAGCTAAATGAAAAATATGAAAATTACTTACTGTGCAATTTTCAAGTATTTTATTTAACTTTTGAAGTGTTAATCGTTGGGATTAACTTTGGGAATGAGTTTGGTGTATGATATAAACCACAACTTCAAACGGCCGAAAAGCTTGGCGGGAATCCTTAACAAGTTTTGTTTTGGGGAGATATTTTTTGGTCCAATTTGATAAAATCCTTTTTTTTTTCCTTAGCAATTACGAGATGAAAAAGCCAATCCAGTTTTACGGTCCCCTTCTGTTTTTTGGCTTTAGTTCCGTTTTGAGGACAGCAGTAAGGTTTCATGTGAACTACAGCAACACTGTGGTATCTGCATCTTGCAGGAAAGTTTAGTCGTGTACCTTGCTGTTCTGACTTTGGTTCAGTTAACGCTTACCGTAAACATCACAGATTTTGTTTTTGTTTTCTAAAGGGGTTACGTTTGTCAGCAGTAACGGCGTCAGGACTGAATTGTTTGGGGGGGGGGGGGGGGCAAAAGGCACATCTGGAAACAGAGTGGGCCAGGGACGTTTTTTTCAAGACAGCCGCATTAGGCATTTTTACTCCGTTCAATTCAACTCAAACGTAACGTAAGCTTCCATGCAGTCCATTTTTTGGTAAAATGCACCCCATAAACACACAAAATAAAATTATTGCAAAGTTGTCACAAAAATAAATAAATAAATAAATAAATTTAAATAAATAAAAAAATAAAAGCTCAGTTTATTCATTTGATATCAAATTTAGTCTGCAATTTTTTTTTAGTTTTATGTTTTCTGGTGGTGACCTGAGTGTTGGGGTCGAGGGAGGGGGGGGAGAAATATTTGGGGGGTATTAGGGGTCATGGCCCACCCCTAGCGCCGTCACTGCTTTCAGGTCTTTGTCGAGAATCCTCCGAATTTCCCTATTTAACAATGGGAAAAGCAACAAGTCGTCATTCGTGCTGCTGTTGTCATGCTACGTGCCTACGGTTCTTGTTATTAGATTAAGGCTACGTTTAAGTAAAAGTAAGTAGATTGAACGCATGGTTTTGTTGACCGGTTAGGCTCACGTAAATAAAATCGAATCTAATATAATCTCACGCCATCGTGTTCATTGTAGTATGCTCAATATATAGCACATTGTTGTACTGTTGAGCAACAAGTATTGGTTCAAAGCTGCGTAAATAAACAAACAACCAACCAAGCAATTTGGATTTCCAGTTGCATATCTTCAGTTAAATTTTCCCTCTCATCGTCGTGGGACAGGTAACCCAATTTGGGTTCGTGCTCCCTAAAAAAAAATAACCAGTTTGAGTTCGTGCTTCCTAACCCCTCCCCCCCCCCCCCCCCAAAAAAAAACCTACATGAAATGCGATTCTGAGCTTTCCGCTTGGATAACTTCAGCTAAATTGTCCCGCTCGTACGTCGTAGGGCAAGTAACCCAGTTTGGGTACGTGATCCCTAAAAAGCAAAAACAAAAAGAGCAAATGCTCAGTTTGGGAGGGTCAGGTGGCTCGACGGGTATACGACTGTCTCTTGTCCATGAGGTCCAGCTTCGATCCTGGCCTCATTTTCGGGACGAGAAGGGCCCTGCGGTGTCTCGTGCTCAAGTCGTTCATGGCATGTCAAAGAACCTGGAGTTCCGCTAGATATCTCCAGCAAAATTATCTCTCTCATCGTCGTGCTCCCTAAAACAAAACAATAACACTTTGGGTTCATACTCCCTAAATAAAAAAAATCAATAACAAATACTTCGGGATGCATTACTCCAAGTCGGAAATATAGGAGTAGCCTACCATTTTTAAACTGGGATGTGTGTGTGTGGGGTGGGGGGGGGGGTGTAATTCCACACTGGATCGGGGGGGGGGGGGAATTCGCACCACTGTTGGGGTGAGAAGGACCCTGCAGTGTCTCTTGCTCAGGTTGACAGTAGTGGCGCCAGCCAACCCCAGACCAGGGGGGGGGGGGGAGAAGAGGCAAAGAAAATTTTGGCATTTCGCGGTATAGGCTTCATTGTATCATTCGTTGACTTCTATTGTTTACTGCGAAATTCACCTCTTTAGCAAATAACAACAAACATCTATTTAACCTTGAAACTGTTTTTAAAAATGAGCGAGTAAGTGTCTCTTTTTTAACAAATGTTGGGCGCATGATGCGTATCTAAATTAAGCACCATTTCAAGTTTTCAAATTAAAAAGTGTTGCTCCTTTCTAATGTAATGTCATTGCTTAACGAATTGTAGAATTGTCTGCGCTTTGACGGCGCTAAAATAACTTGAGAGTCGGCGAAACGGGATCGTATCGTTTCGTTAATTCGGTGAACCGGGAGTTTCGTTAAGTCGGCGAAACGAGAGTGTACCTGAAAGCAGAGAGGGGTGCAACCTTCGACATAAAAGGAGCCTTTTAGGTTGGGGGGGGGGGGGGGGGGAAGGAGAGGTGAGCCGGGGATTCAGGGCTTACCCTCCCACCCGATCCTTTTGCATTAAATCCGCCACTGCTAATGTTGCGGTGTACGCTGCGCAAAGTGGCTTTGCCTACTACACATCTCACTAGACAACTCAGCCGACTTGTCCTTACCTTGAAACGGAGCTCTCCAACCGGTGGTTCGGCGTAGGGGATGCCTCGGAAGGCGTAGAAACTGTGACCTTGACTACTTCTCAAAATGGATCCCTGCAATCTCCCGCCATGTTTGAGGGCAACAACAACACCGGCAACGGCTTCTTTCTCGTAACCATCACTCGCAGCACCGGCGATAAAAAGGCCCAAGAATGTCACACCGACAAGTTGTAATGCTGCTACGGCCATGCTGGTTTATCACAGAAATGAAGCGTGTTAGTTCTCGCTCTGGCAGCGAGTTGTCTCACCACGCCTCGGCAAGTTCTAAACTGCGTTTCGGGTCAAGGTCGTAACGTACCGGCCTTCGTATCATTCCGTAGTGATAGTTGTTGTAATGGTAAAGATGTTAGTTAACGCCTACACAGGCAGCCAAGCGGAGGATACACTTCTGTTTAATTTTTAGCTGACTCATTAACACACGAAGTAAAATATCGGCAATAAAAAATGGTCCTGTTGTGAGAAACAAGATATAACCGAGGGAGCAAAGACTACTGACTCGACTGGGAATGGAACTGGGCACCATCCATTTACTAGCAGAGCACTAGCTAGCTCTACCAACTGCACCGCCGGGGCAGACCCGTGTGTGTGCTTGCAGCCAAAAAACGTACAAACGTACGACAAAACACACAAGGAAGGAGCGAAAGTAAATCGCTTCTTGATCTCCTCGCTAGAAATTTTGAAATGACAAATTACATTGTGGAATTGTTTTTTTTTTTTCCATGTTTATGGACGTTTTTTTTTTTTTTTTTTGGCTGTAAATAGGATTGTTGGGGAAAAAAACATGCCGGGGAGAAAATTCCTTTGAAAAACAAAATTCCACGGTAAAAAAGACCAAAGAACGAAAAGTATCGACACATGCCAGAGGAAGGGGGGGGATATTCTGGCGTAAAAAAAATTCTGAAGAGAAAGTCAATGAAATAATGAAAAAAATAATAAAAAATAAATAAGCTGTTGATTGAATTAAATTGTTTTACACGTTGTTATTATAGGCAGGGCCGTACGAAGTAATACAGCTGCTGCGGCAATTGCCGTACCACTTTTCAACACATACTTTTAAAATACACGCACAAAATGCGGCTGCTGTGACCCTTCAAAAGAGCCTTTAAAGAGCGAAACGATGCTAGAGGAACTCGTCTCACAACGGGGCGTCGGACGAACATCTAACTGGAAAATCGTCTAAAGGGATAATTGTCTAATCTGCATAAATAAAAAATCTGGAAAATCTTCTAACCGGAATATCGTATAATGGAAAATCATCTAAACGGAATATTGTATAATGGATAATCGTATAATGGATAAACGTCTAACTGGATCAACGTCTAACTGCGGTTTCTGATGTTATGTGTATAGCCGCAGCGAGCTCGGCAGCGCGAGCTCGGCAGGGACATTAGACGATTTTCCATTATACGAATTTCCTGTTAGACGATATTCCATTATATGAATTTCCAGTTAGACGATTTTCCATTATACTAATTTCCTGTTAGATGACTTTCCGTCAGACTGTGATACGTAGACGTTATTCCAATTATGCGATTTCCAGTTAGACGATTATCCCTCGCCCCCTCACAACCGATGGAGGGGGCTCGGAGCTGATCAGTTTTGACGCATTTGGAGCGGCGCGTTATCCTCGTGTTTCCATATGTTATGACTGGCTTCCACATCATTTTACATCATCTTAATAATAATAAATAATAATAATATCTTTTGCTGGTAAGCAAGGTTAACAGCAGGGCGCAAGGCCGCTTACGCCGCACCCAAAAGAGAGAGTAAAATTAAGTAAAAACTGTTTAATAGGTCCGCCTTAGAAAATGGTCAAGTGGTAATTTGCGAATGATCCTCAGAAAGGCACTGACCGAGGTGGCAGATACAGCACACTCTGGAAGCAAGTTCCAGATCTTGACTACACGGAGAGCAAAAAAATGCCTCCGGCAGTCTGTTCGCAATTCGGAGACCTGCAATTTATATGAGTGGCCCCTTGTCTGAGTAGCTGAAGAAAATTCGAAAAAGGGAAGGTCGATTGGCAACTCTCCTCGTACAATTCGAAAAGTCAGTGCAAGGTCGGCCCAAATACGACGTAACTCGAGTGGCTGAAGTCCCAATGTAGATAGACGATCAGCAGGAGGGTGATCTCTAAGGTTAGCTACACGTTTTGTGAAATGACGTTGAACAGCCTCCAGGCAGTCAATGTCGTGTAGGAGATACGGTGACCATGCAGGGCTTGCGTATTCGAGCAGAGGACGAACGTAAACCTTAAACGCCCAAACTAAAGTAGAACTAAAGTGAGACTTCACGAAACACCGCCTAACCAGGGCCAGGCGACGGTAGGCCTGGGCCAAATTTTGGAGCAATGTAATGAAGATTTTAGATCTGCAGAAAACCAGATACCCAGGTCCTTAACAGTATCCAAGACTGAAAGATCGGATGACTCCAGAGTATACTTCAAATGTGGGTTTGCAGGGCCAAAATGAAAAACACCACATTTTTCTCTGGACAGAGGGAGTTGCCACAGCTCCGACCATCGTTGGATAAAGCTCACATCTGAATTTAAAAGGTAACCATCGTTGAAACAATGGATAGTTGAACAAATTTTAAGATCGTCAGCGAATTTAAAGCATGGCCTTGCACCATCAGCACAAAATGGCGTCAAGCCATTCAGGTAAATCACAAAAAGTAGCGGACCGAGGACGGATCCTTGTGGCGCCCCACTACCCACCCAAGCAAATTGGGAGCTGGAGGATTCAACCACCACACACTGCCTGCGACCTGAGAGGAAGTCTGCAAGCCAAGCAAGTAAATTTCCACCAACTGACAGCAGCGTTAGTTTGTGTAGAAGTTTAGAGTGAACAACAGATTCAAAGGCTTTCATAAAATCAAAATAGATGACATCGGTTGGGATGCCTAGGTCGGTCGCAGAAGTCCAAAGGTCAAGCACTAACAAGAGTTGCATCACTACAGATCTGCCAGGCAGAAAACCAAACTGGTCACCACCGAGTAACTTCCGCTCCTCAAGAAATTTAAGTAAGGATTGACGGATAAGGGTTTCCATGATCTTGTATGGAACAACAGTAAGTGCGATTGGCCGATAGTTGGCAGGGTTTGAAGTATCACCCTTTTTATAAATCGGGATGACGTTAGCAGTTCTCCACATAGAAGGAACGGAACCCGTAGACATGGATAGATTAAAGATGAAGGTTAACGCAGGAGAAATTTCGTGGATGAGCTGCTTGTAAAAATACGCAGAGAAGCCGTCTGGACGAACTGCATGGCTGGGCTTAATGGAAGACAATGCCTGAACCACCTGTTCAACAGTAAAGATAACATTTGTACAATCCCCTTTTATTTTGGTGCCGGATATGCCACCTGGGTCAACACTGCAAGGATCCACACTACAACCATTCTGACTCGCACAGTTAAATGGGGGGACAACATCGTTATCTGTAACAACGTTGGAGAGAAAAGTTGAATTTAAAAGTTCGGCTTTGGCTGTATTAGAAGTTACGTAAACACCATCAACCAGAAAAGGAGGCAGGGTACGAGCCGATTGCGTTTTAGTTTTGTAGAGACGAAACAAGTTAGACAGACTACCATCCCTAATGGCGGCAACATCGTTTTGGTTTCGCCAATCATTAATTGCAACTGCATAAGCAGTTTGCCTCTGTGAATATGCAAGTTTGGTTGAAGCGGAAGGAAACTTTTTGTAGGTCCTCCATGCTGCAAGTTTTGACCGATCAAGTTTTTTAATAGGAACAGGTAGGGAAGGGTTGAAATGACCACTCATTGACTTAAAGCAGGGTCTACCTCTGCACGTCGCGACCAGGTCCAATAAAAGTTTGTGGAAAGCTATCCAGGCACTGTTAGCATTACTGAAGCCAAGGTATTGAAGCCAATTAATACTGTACAATTTGTCCCTTAGTAAAGCAAAGTTAATTTTCCCCTGAAGATGGATTTTAGGTTTCAACGAGGAACGTTCACAGTGGACAAAAAAACTCACCATTTCATGGTCACTAGTGCCCAAATTTGGAAGAGGTTGGATTTCATATATAAGACGATCATTGTCCGAAAAAATAAGATCAAGTATGTTGGTTCCACGCGTGGGGAAATCGACAAGCTGAACCATGCCCAGTGAGGAAATCAGTGAGGAAATCTTCCACGTCGTCTTTCGCCTTCACGAGGGTGTTACTTTCTAACGGACCAACAATGGGTCGCTTATCGTTTCTCTCCCGTACGGTACTCCCAATTTTTTTTTATCAATTTCTTAATCAGATCTGAATGTTTATCTTCCATTTTCTTCTTCTTTTTAATAAATGATAATGAGGACCTAAACTTTCTCTCAGGTGGTTGTTTCATCACACCCGTTTTCTTACCTCATCTAAGGTAAGATCGAGTACAAAACCTAATGGAAACATTCAAAATATGAATTTAATCACACGTTGGTGTTTCGGTTACGTTCTGCACCCTTTAATACTTTGTTTCATGAGAGTAAAGAACGTGTTGGGAGCCTTCAAAATACGAATGATTAACGTATTATGTATGTTTTAAACTTGTTCCCACCACGATCTGGATTCGTTTAGTGCATGTATTAAACCCCCACACACGAATTAGCTAATATGACATTAATGTGAAGTTGCTCATATGGTATTAGCGTGAAGTTGCTCATATGGTATTAGCATGAAGTTGCTCATGTAGTATTAGCATGAAGTTGCTCATATGATATTAGCGTAAAGTTGCTCATATGGCATTAGCGTGAAATTGCTCATATGACATTAATGTGAAGTTGTTCATATGATATTAGTGTGCAGTTGCTCATATGGCATTAACGTGAAATTGTTCATATGGGGGCCATTATAAAACCACGTGGTCGGCCAAGGGGTGGGGGGAGGTCGGCTTTCGGCCACAAGTAACCACAATGGGGGAGGGGGTTTCCAAGTAAACCACGTGGCTTTTACATTGAAGGGAAAGCCTTTATCTCCAATGGATTGGTGATTTATTCTACAACAGTCTACATGCAGTGCACTCCAACTTAATACGCATTCTTGGTTTTCTGCCCGTCCCAAGATTGCCCGTACTCATTTTGACGGTCGTGTAAATGAGACCGAAGTGACTTACTGACTGTTGTCGGTTTGCCGACAGTGAGTTCGCAACAGGTTGATCGGGGGGGGGCCCCGCCCCGCCCCCTTGCTGCTTTTAGATTATATAATAGAGAGCGCCGTTGCAGTGCGTGGTAGAGGTGTGTGCCTCAGGAAAACACGGACACACTGAAGGGCGTATTCATCTGCTTAACATAAACAACCCAGAGCAAAACTCCACTAAATATAACTCCACTCTCCTAGACGTTTATACGCCTACCACCCCTTCCAGAGAATTGCACTCCTCACCATCTTTTTTTAATTTGTAGCCTATGAACACCAGCTTTTGCGGGCCACCAAACCTACCAAGAGCCATCTCTCCTTCTTCCCCGAGAAGTGCCTTCATGTATAAAAATAGTGAAAATAGACGAGGAAAAATACTTTTATGGAATGGATTTCAACTGCTTAATAACGATTTGTATCAAAAAACAGATCTGTGAAAAGAAAAGATCGTGAAATGATTCTTGCCTCCTAAATAGCCTGACTTGCATCTTCCCCCCCCCCCCCCAAGTGCTTTATTGCTAGAAAAGTGTTGCATCGTTTAAGATTTTTCCTGTCTTAGAAGAGAAGAAATATATCTGAAAATCGGCAAACACCTACTACAGAGGAAATTTAACGACATTACTTGAAGAATTACACTTTGTCCCCCAACAGAAGCACTACTGTGAAACACAATAAGTTGTTTCAATAATTAAATTTTCGGAGGTGTTTGGTCTTCCTCAGAATGTTTACCAGCGTCGATACTCAAAAACTACATGTTGTTCCGGGTATTTTAAAATGGCTGTTTCGGGGTAAGGGTCATATTTAAAGAGAGTCTGTTGTCTCAGGTTGTCTGACATCTCTCTACCATTGTAGGATTTCCAGCCGACATAACTCTAAAGGTGCCTTTGCTCATTAGGAGCCTTTCGAGGGTGGAAGCACGCTGTTGGCTAATCTGACCATGTAAATTCAATGCATACGGTTATATGGAGGCATCGCTATAAAACTTGTCCCCTGTATAGGATTGGAAAAGGATGACAAGCTGAAAGAAAGCAACAAATCGACAAAGTCGAACGGTAACGCGACTTCCAGTGTTGCAGAAGACAGTAACGTATCGACCAAGGCGGCCTGACATCCGCAGTTTCTAGCACGATTGACGAAAAGGCTGCCAGGCAGTAGGGTTATTCACGCCAAGACGACTTGCCTAATTTAATCAACAATAATAATATCGGAAGCCGGCTAAAAGGAAAAGCCTAAAGGAAAGCCTAAAGGAAAACCACTTCTCCCCTTCTCGCACCCGCATTGAAAATGCACTCTCCCAGGCATGAGTGGTCGATCAATCTGACAAGTCGTCGGGAAAATGTCTCAGGAAATGTGTCCTGCCCCGTGCATAGCACGGGCTTCCTCTAGTCTACAATACAAACAGTAACATTACAGCACAACAGAAAAACTACCCAAAGTAAAACAACTGATACGCACGACGAAAACAGTGCAGCGAAGCTACAGCCGGTATTATGCAGTTAATGTCGGACATGTATACACATTGCCTTTTCAAATTTGATAATCATTCTCGAAATAACTTATACTCTTAAATGCACAAAACCAGTTTTTAATGTTGTTTTTATTAATTACTTCCTAAAGTTCATCCTTTGGAGTGTTGCTAGTTTTCGTAGCTCTAGCTTTTCTTACATCTTTTGTCCAAAAATTGTATTTACGATTGTTGACTAGGTCGTACGTGTGTACAGTTATTTCATCATTAAAGTTATATACAGGCACAGTATCATCTTTTACAACTGGCCATTTCGGTAAGCTTTGGTCGTTTTCTGGAATAGGTACTCTGTAAAGGAAAAAAAGACAAACTTAAAATAAAACTCTTGAAATCATTATAACAAATATTTATCCAGGTAGCAAGACACTTGATACGAACTTTGAACCAAATTTTTGACTGATTGTCAGCTACAGCAATAATTATAATTACTGTAAATTACACGGAAGTAAAGGAAACAAAAGTTGATGTGATTGGGATTTGATCTGATGATCTGATGACTGCACGGAAGCCTGGCATCTGAGCCATCACTACAATGGTTCAAGTCCAGGTCACGTCATTTCACTGAAATGTAAGTCCGCAATAAAGGCTTACCGAATGTTAGACTAAAAACAACTAAGATTTGGTAAGACTATCATGGATTTGAAATGATGTGATCGGAATTTTAACCAGCAAACTCGTGATCACTGTACAGTCATCCTAGTCGTCTAAACCATCCCTCTAGCAGTTCAAATCTCTGTTTCATTATCTTAAGCTATTTTTAGTGCACTATTTTTCCTGTTGTGACTTCGCTCGAATTTCTGAAATATTTGTAACAAGATAAAAAGCCAGTTGTACCAATGTCACTGCAGGCTGGTGTTGTAGCGGCCAGGGATGAGCACAATTCCATTTCAATGGAGTTGAGTTAATTACCTAGACATCAAGTAAGCAGCAAAAAGTCAAAGCAAATCCATTTCTACCTACATACCGCTGAAAAGCAATTCAATTTCATGAGTCAGAGTTAATTCCAACCAAGTCACTGCCACGGTTCAGTGCAATTCAAATCATTGCCATGTTTTGTATTTGCTATTTCAAATAATTTCCAATCAATTAATTTTCGTTTCTCATTCTGACAAATCAATTCCAATTCAGTGACGTACTGTTGATCCAGTCTTAGTTCCAGCCAATTTCCGGTTGATTCATGAAATATTTCGACCAATTCCATTCAATTCCACCTAAGTCAGCCAAGTCCAGCATAATATCAGGTAAATTCTGACAAATTTAAGGTAATGACAGGCCAATGGATGACTTGGCGAGTCAAGTTAACCTGATGGTCATCAATCAAGTCAATTCCTACCAAGTCTGTTTATAATTTCAGCAAATACCCAAGTCAAGTCCAAATCAAGTCAAGCGGAATTGATGACTAATAAAGTCAATTGCATGAATTCACAACCTGGAATTGTCCTACATAGAATCATTTCCACCAAGTCCACAAAAGCTGAACTGAGTCAATTCATTCCAAGTCCGGAATTGTCTTGCACCCATCACCGAGTAGAAGGAACCACTTTTCTCTTTGTGTATTGTGGCTTCTCCTGGGCCATGAGAAGTTTTGCGGAATGATAGCCAGGACAGAACAAAATCTCCTGAAGTAAGGTTTCCTGTCAGATTATTGTGGCGTTCTATGGTGGTAGACTCCAGAATTAGTCTTCTGGCAAGATCTTGTTCTTTTAAAATGGCAATGGCGTGTTTCCTCTTTTGTTAAGGTGGTTGATATTTATGTGATGAACTGCTATTGCATTCTCTGGATCAGCTGTTTCAATGGCATACTGGTGCTGCTTTTTACGAGCTTTTAATTCTCCATTACGTCGGGAACATTCCATGGCACATGCACACTTTGGTTGTCACACTTCTGGCACCTCTTAGGAACTTATTTTTTCTCTGAAGAACAATGAATACCCAATTTCTGATTGCTGTCCTGCTGCTGATCATCCCATTCAGGCATTCTTTCCTGTCTTCTGCTTTACTTGTATCCCAACTGCTTTTTCTATTCGCTCCTCCCCCACTTTGAATTCACCCAAGGGGAAAAAGTTAATTAAAACCATGAAAACCACCTAAATAAGGTGCATCTTGAAACGTATTGTAGTGAATATTGGAAAGAATGCACTTCGAAACCAGAAATGACAGTTAAATATAGAAAATACTTTTCTGCTGTGCAGCTCTGAAACCTGCTGGGAAGCTTCTTGGCACTCCGGATTGATCCCTGAAAAGTGGTTGGAGATGCCATCACTTATACAATGCAGATGTCTAATAAAACACATGGCGTTCTTGTCATTTCTCTAAAATGCAAGGGTTCCCCTTCTGCCCAGTCGTACTCTGGCTCAAAGCTTAAGTTCATTATCGGTCTACCACAAAAATGCCCTAATATGTGCCAAAATATTGTGTCAGATGGCAGAGTTGTCTTCAACTGCTTTTATTAGGTCTCACCGTTTGTAATTGATATTTGACTTGAAAAACTAAAGGAAAAATCACACAATGTCTTTTTGCTGCCTAACAAATGCTACTGGTTGATACGTTAAAAAAATAATTGATCAATACGACCATAGCACCTTCTCTCGTCCTCCATCAAATTGAGCTGCTTCCTGGTTGTGACCACATTTTTAACGGTTAGTGTATGTAAACCCAGCACCCAGCACAATTGTTTCCTAAGATTCTTTCCTATTTCCTTCACTTGATACACAGTAATGATTTGCTGGACTCAGATGGTACGGTAGTAATATTTATCCATTGTTCAGCCAAGATAGAGTTCATGAACAGAATCAGGAACTCTGTAAAGAAGACTTAGTCTTATACATGACAGTAGTCTTGCCGGGATCATCCCCAGCTTGGGGCAGCGAATTCCGGAAGTAGATCCTGTGCAGTCCTGTTAATCAGAGACAGAAGTGGGTCACTCCTTCACACCCGTGACCTACTTGACCCATTCTACTGTTGACCCACGATACAACTGTGAACCCATGGACTAAGTAATTATTAACAACGAAATAGCACCCATTCCAAGCAGCTGTTTGGTAAATGGATTCTGCAGATTCAAGCCAAATTTTAAGTAATTCACTTTTAGGGGGAAAAATTCTCCATGATTCTGGGGTTTAAATAAATAGAAAAACGTTTGAAAAGTCGGAGTAGAGCAATCAACAATGATACAATCTAATTTAATTACTAAACACAGTGGTAGATTACTGACCACAGTTGTACAGTGGTAGATTGCAGAGGCCCCCTATTGCCTTCTATTGGCAGGCCTCAGTGGACTTTCGCCCAAGTATAATACTAACTCTTGCTAGATTAGTACGTTTGTTATGTTATTGATTTGTCTTTGGCCTAGGTGCCAGTGGCCTTGGAGTGAACTTACATTGGTCTGTTCTAACTTTTTGCATAAATCTGTAAATTATCAGTGTATTATTATTATTATTATTATTATTATTTATTATTATTATTATTATTATCTTGCTATTATGCTGTTCAATCCATTTGCTTACCCATGTTTTGCAAAGTTCGTCCATATTTTAATGATAGTCTGACTCATCTTTTCTTCCCGTTCTTCAAATGTGTATGATGGAAATTGGAAAAGCATAAACAGATCATCTGCATGACTAACTCCTACGTAAACAAAACAAAAAATCCATAAATGTTATTGTTTGTTTGTTCGCGCACCCCTAATATTCAGATCACTTGAACATAAAGAAATTGTAGGGATGAAACTTTTAAAAACTCAAAACCTATCTGGCTGTCAGCATCGTTTAAAATTTTCAAGAAATGTTGAATCGGATGCTACTACACAGAGTAATTAAAAAATGGTACCTAAATTCAAACCATTAATCTTTAATTTCAGCATCGCATGAGATTCTTTGTTTAGCTTTTTACTGAAAATCGTGATATAACGGACTGAAGGTGACACAGCAAATTAATGTTACATACCCCAAGTGTTACGAGCACCAACAAACAATTGCGCAAAACTCATGGGGGCCACAAATGCATAATTGTAAGCAAAGGTATGCAGTCCAGCTTTTGCCAACAATCTTATAGTTTCGTAGTGACAAGCATCAAATAAGCCCTCTGACATTGCCTACAAAAAAAATAGTAGAGTATACATCACATTACAATTATACACTGTTGAGTATTTATTGTACACTACATATGCAGAGTCAAACATTTAAGCTACCTACAGAAAATAGATTTCACATTGCCTCTGTCTTAATTCTTCACCACATTAAGCAATACACGGTGCCAATCATTATTTCAAATGTTGTAAATGAAATTTTACGACTTTGGCAATCTAACTGGCCTCGCCCCGGAGATGACCGGCGGCAAGAATGATTTTCAACAGTTTAAAGAAGAAATTTTGAAATTATTTTAGGTATTCTCCCAAACAATTTACTAAGTTGCTTATGATGGCAAAGTAGGGGCAGAACTCGGCCTTATGATCACATTGGTAATTGGTAATGGTTCCATGGCGAATTCTCTGCCAAACGGGCTACTCACTGTAGCATGAGAAAATAACAGGCGCCTCCAGAAACCCATGAGATCTACTCTGGAAACATTAAAAACCCAGACAGATAACTCTGTCCATAGTTACCTTCATCAAAACATTAATTTAGACCTAATACAATAAACATTTCCAGTCTCTACACCAGATTCTTCCTGAGTTAACTGACAAAATGTGCAGCTGACCACCATCACGTAGCATAGCGGTAAGGTCCATTTGTGATGCGTCTTGTTTGGCACATTTTCTCGTGCAGTTACAAACAATGAAACATTCATCGGATGAAATAGATCCTTTGCATCTCACTTCCAAGAGATTTACTAAAGAGTCAAACTGCTCACCGGAAATCCTCTCTTTGTGGCTGGATCGTCAATTGTAGCCAGT
>JAHWFP010152155.1:53952-80969 GCA_023313725.1 Lithobius niger | reverse complement strand
CCCCCCCCCCCCCCCCCCAACTATAGAGCAGTGACATTTGCCGCCATATTGGCACCAGTATGGGTTTTGGAGGGCATAACTACAAGGTGCACTACATAAAAATGGTGGGAAAAACAACTGAAGATTGGATTTCTTAGGCTTAAAATAACGTTGTTTTCTCTAACAACAAAAACCGCGCGTTTTAGGTCAAGAAATCACTCTTCGCAGCATCAGCTTCAGTATGACGTCCTTCTGTTTCTCTCTGCAGTGCCCCTTGCAGCTAACCCATTAAGGCTATATCATAGAGTTATTTGCAATAATACTACGTCGTGTCACTGCTCTATACAATAAATTCCTAGATCTGCTTCTTGGCCCGATTAAGTTTTATTTTTTATTTTTATTTTACTTTTTCACTTTTTGTATGGGTCAATTAAAGGGTCAATTAAATTTATGAATCAATTAAAACAAAATTAACAAAAATGTCTGCAAAGAAGACTCCCTCTTTGAAATATCTGAAAAGTTAGCTTCGATCACATGCACCATACCAGCTCATGTTTATTTGCCCTTTGAACCACTGGTTAAACCAATAAAAATGGTTTTAATACGCCACTGTCAGGAGTGACAGGGTAAGTACAATGTTGTGCTAAATGTTCGCATTGCAAGTATATCACTGCTATTACGACGTCACAACTGATCGTCTTCCAGTGCAGAGGAAACAAACAAAAACGCAATCTAGTGTAAACCTACAAAAAAAAAAATATACGAAATAACAAACAGTTACGAAAATTGTGGCCGACAGACGAACTACTTCACATTGATAAATTTTAGTTTTTTTCTTTGCGAAATCGCAGCAATTTCGAAAGTGATACTCAAGTGTTCTCCTGCATTCATAGGAAACATAAGACCGATATGTGAACACCAATTGTTGAAAACTTACATCAACCAAAGCGAGCTGTACTTGGGTTTCATTGCTGATATCGACTGATCCAAAATACATTTTTTGCACCAATTTTGTCACTTCCCTCACTGGTTTGGGGTTAGAAAATAGGTTGTCAATGACGCTAGTTAGATATTCCAACGATGTAAAAGATTCAGCCGATTTGGTGGAAACTATATCTAAGAAAAAAAGGGAAAATGCACAGAAGTGTCATTTACAACAATGCATAAAGTTGAGCATATCTAATACAAAAATAATGGAAAAATACACAAAGTCCGTTTGGATTACTGTCTTGTTTTTATACTAAAACAAGAAATTGGAATAGGTGCAAACTACTCAAAAGCAAATGGTTAAACCAAGGCAATTAATAGTTCAATTCCAACATTTTCTGCAGGTTCTTTCATACCTTTCTCAAGGAGTACAAGCTAAAACATGGAAACCACTAAATTAAACTGTCGTACCATGGTGTGCAGTGCACACTATTTCCGTGTCAGAAAGTGATATGAGTTTAGCACGTTCAATACGGATTTTAAACTGCAGCAGTTTATTCTGGCTGACTTCTTGGTGTATGACAATTTCTATGGAAGACTAAGTACCTAATTAATGGTAGGGACAGAGAGATTTTATATATATATTTAATTAATTAACGAAAGATGTCACGAAGTGAATTCACACTTATTTGTGACAACAATACATACCATGATAATAAAAAATAACCTACATTTTTTATACATGACAAGCATAACTTCCTCCAGAACAAAAATATTTTAAATAATTGAATATATTTCAGTACAAAAACCTATGTTTACACAATTATTCTGTTAAGTTAGCAATCCCATTTTTCTTCCCTTTAAAAATCTTCTTCAACAATTTAACCCACCAGCAAAAACTCCTCTACCCATTCTTATTCCATACAAGTAGTATTAATCCAATAGTTCTTCATTTTTTGCTTAAGTTCGTAATAACCTTTGATTGTTTTCAGTGTATTTGGTAAATTATTGAAGTTTTCACTGAATTATGTTCTGTTTTCCGTATTTCTTGACCACAAAGATAGGAATAAATGGTCTTTCTAACTTTAGATTTCGCTTTTTGACTTTGAAGTCTATTTTTTAATTTTAAAAAATTTCTAATTTGAGTTTAGGGGAAACCAGGCTCTGGCGTTCCTTTCGGCCACTTCCAGGTTTGTCTCACTCCTGACATGCCAAGCGCAAAAGAAAAATGAGCGAATGCACAAGAACGGTTGTTCGCACTTGTCATACAGAAATCGTCGCTTCATTTTATGCAGGCAAGCAATTTTCAATGTTCAATAAATTTATTAATTAACAACATGCCTCCTAATTTGAATACAATAACACAATTATAAAAAAACCATTAGTGAAACGCTGGATACCTATGCTGAACCTCATAATCGTCTGTATACATTTCAATTTGATTGCATCTTCACGATTCTTCCACTGTATTAAGCCAATTTCTCACTCCAGCAGGTGGGAGAGTTAGGGAAGCCCTCATGAGAACAAAGATGGAGGACGAGATCTACGATGGATGACGTCAATCGCGTCAAAGGCAGCATGCCTTTGTGCCAAGAGCTCGCTTTGCAACTGCATCATTAGCTGGTCCCCCTAGCCCAAACCTCTACATTCCTGGTCATGGTGGTTGAGTGGTGAAAGAGCCCAACCTTGTTGCTACAAGTAAACCAACCTCAGCTCAGAGCCCTTGCTAGATGTAGTTATCACATACTTAAGACACTACCAAGCTTTTTGCTCTACTATTGGGACTGATTCTGTCCCATCTTTTGTGCCTGTCTTTTGACCTTGCCGTGAACAGAGACGTCAGGCAGGATAAAAGTTGAAGGAAAGTAAACCAGAAATTTACCGACATAATTTTCCATCTAGCCAAAGATTTATGTAATTTTTCCGACTGATTTGCCAACTGGCCAAACTTTTTTGGGGGGGCCCCATAAAAACGTCCCTGGCCGTGAACAAAGACATTCTGCTTCAAATCCATCGATTTGCTTTTCTGCTTACTGGCCTTTTTCTGCTGCCAAAACAGCCGTTAAAGTTCAAACTGCACCAGTTCACCATCTATATGAGCATTAGTTTGAAAGAATCAGAGAAATTAAGTTTAAAAAATGAATAGTAAAACGCCAAGTCAATATAACCGACTTCGTATGATTTCAAACACTCAATGAAAGACTTGAAAACTAACTGCTTTGCATGATGTGCACTAAAACGTTTATGATGATTTGTACGAAAATATGTTTTTTGCTATGATGTATGAAGGAACTGACCTACCCCCAACAAAACTCGTTTTTAGAAACAATAAAAACAGTAGTACAGTCTATACTGCAGTTTTTTGCACACTTCATATTAATTAAATTACAACAAAAGTTAATTTTCTTTAGCAACACCATTCCTACATGCCTGCTAACTTAAAATTCCAGGACTTTTCCAAGTTTGTCCAGGACTTGTCAATGGAAATTCAAGGACCACAAATTCGCTTGTTATGCAATCTTCTCAGTACTGTGGCAAGTTGTGATATTTTGTTCTGCTAAATGGCACAACTACTGTATTTTTTTTTTAAATAACAGAATGAGCAAGTTAGCAATTAATGATGCCTATTCGCCAATAAAACTGCTTTTATTACCAATTATGAAATATTTAATGAAATTAGGATAATGACTGTCGACCGTGCACAGTGATAACAATCACATCTTTTAGTGTTATCGATAGTCTATCAATACACATTATCAAAAAGTAGGCTAGTCTTGTGGTGTACATGATGTGTTATGGTTCATTTGCATATGTGCTTCTCAACATAAGTTTCCAGGAGTATTCCAGGACTTTGAGTATTATTCAGGTTTTTAAAGCTCTTTCCAAGCCTTGGAATTTCATTTTCATTCTCCAGGACATTTCCAGGTTTTCAAGGATGCATACGAACACTGCTATTCGTACCATGCTGGATCTGATTTTACTTACGTTTGATATCATCACTTCGAACTGGGACTAGCTCCATAATAAATTTTGTGCTGGACAAATTGTCTATGAAAGTGTACGTTTAACAGCATATGCCATCTAACTGTTGTTTACGGTAATTACTGTTCACATTTTAATACGTCGGTTGTTTCTATGCTACCCACATACAATCAAAACAAGTTCTTACTCCATCTGAGAAATTAAAATATGGATGATACTAACGGGCCATAAAGAAAGCTCCTTCTTCTTCGGTTAAGCCACTGATGACTGGCACTTTATTCAGTTTCTCTGGCGAATTTAACAGTTTCAAAGGATGCTCAGGTAGGAAGTGGCCATCAACACATGGTACAAAGGGGATAGGGAAAAGTGACTTTTTCTGAAAATAGTAACATGTTATTTATTAAGTAATGCAGCACAAACTTAACTCATATTTCTCACAATACTGAAATAAAAATGGACATTTTCTTTTGAGTATCGTCCAGGTAACAATGGGGTTCAATTCTACCAGCTTAGGTACAGATGAGTTGGAAATTTAGATTTTTTAAGGTAATTTTCTTATCGTTTGCAACCTCCAAAATGAACAACGCTTGCCAGTGATAGCCCACTCCTTAACTGTCAGTGATGCACCTAATAGGTGCTGTTGATTACAATTACGAGGGTTGCGTTAAAAAGGTTTGAATTTGTGGCCAACTAACAGTATGACACAGTCTGGCAATGGAGGCTGACTTTATTGGGTGGAGGTGGGCAGTTAGAAACTGATGGTACAATAAACTACCTTATATGGGAAAATAACCTATTTTTGATACTTTGTAGCCTGAAACTTTACGAGATTATTACTTCACAATTTTTTTTCTTCTAAATGAATTTTAAAAGCGTTTAGGGGAATGGTTATTAGTGATGGTGCAGGGGGAATGTAAATTTGGGATTGGACAAAATTTCACTAAAATGTTGAATTAGACCAAATTCCAAAACCTTTAACATTGAACTTTGTTATTTGTAAAGCAGTGGTTATGTCATGTTGTTAGTGATAACTAATACATTGAGTTTGCCTCATATGACGTAATTAAACATAACGCCACGCAAACCAGAAGCCCAGACGGCTCACTTCAACAGTGAAATTTCCATCAGAATTCGGACCGGGTTCAACGCGATTTAACTTCGAATTCGGACTCTGAATTCAGCAAGATTTCGCTTAAAATTAATTGTAATTCGAATTTTGAATGGGATTTTGTGTGAATTTCTTTTGATCAAGACACACGCTAGGCCTCTTCTAATTGGACAAGTGGTTCAGGGGTTAGAAACCTCTAAACTACCAAATTGATTGTTTTACATTGTTTTAAACATTGTTATTATGCAACAATGCCAAATTGAGCATTAAATAAATCCGTGCGGCTGCAGTACTAATGAGAAATATTAATCGTTTGAAAAAAGGTGAATTCTGTCCTCAAAATGTAATGAAGGCACCCCCCCCACCCCTCCAAAAAAAAAAAAAAGAAACGAACCATAAAACTAGATTGGTGTTCCCATCTCATAATTACTAAAACAAAAAAATTGTATTTCATCAATTTGGACCAAAAAGACCTGATATCTACCCCAAAACAAAACTTGTTAAGGATTCCCGCCAAGCTTTTCGGCCGTGTGAAGTTGTGATATCAAACGCCAAGCTCTTTCGCGTAGCTAATCCCCCCGACTAAGACTTCAAGCGTTAAATGAAATAATTGAAAATTGCGCTGTAATTAGGCGCTGTAAGCAATTTTCATATATTTCATTTAGCCTTCGAACTATTACTCGGTGGGATTAGCTTGGCGAAAGAGCTTGGCGTTTGATATCACGACTTCACACGGCTGAAAAGCTTGGCGGGAATCCTTAACAAGTTATGTTTTGGGGTAGATTTATTTTACGGAATAATCATGACGTTCAATGTTTTACTGTAGAACTAATAGAATATGTGCTGAATTTCGTTAGGCTCTTTCCTTCCTATTTCTTTCTACTCCTACAGTTCTAACAAGGTTTATTAACAATTAATTTGGTTGGTTTTATACATAAACATCATAGATTAATTTTCTATTTTCGCATTGTTAAACGGTGCAATTCAAATTATTACCACAAAGATGCAAATACCGTATATCGTGTATTAAACACCCATGGACTAGTAACATTATTTTGTCTGAAATTGGGGGGTGGGCGGTAAAAATAAGTATTATCTACTTTCTAAACTAACTTATGTCCAGGAAGAGAGTTTTCTATTACGGAAAAGTCGGCAATAATACAGTAATTCGCGTACGTGATCTGGATTCAATCTAGCATTAACGCAATGTCTTTGATCTCATTTATTCAAAAATTTAGGTTATTGTATGGTCTATCCCCCACAATTCAACACAATTAACAGCTAAAACTGATTTCTAACCATACAAACTTTCGGTAACACGAGCAGATCAAGATCGTGAACAAGATTAGGCCTATGTGATCGAACACTGACGTGATCTGGATTCAGTCTAGAAAAAATGCAATGCCTTTATTCTCATTTATTCACAAATTTAGTTTATTAGATCGTCCTCCTTCCAACATTTAACATAATTGAAAATTAAAATTATTTCTAACCATCACTAACCTTCAAAACGACACACAATTCATGATTGCGAAGCGCCAAGCAAAATAACGTCTTAATGGATGTGGTGGACTGGATGAGTTGGACGCTACACAAATGGACCCGTGAGCGTTGTTCTTTGCAGCCCCTAGTGACTGAGGCTCCACGCGTCCAATTTCCATCAGAACTTCTGGCATGGATTACTCGCACCAGTAAGCACAGAAAACGATGTGAAAAATTAGTCAGCACACGTGCTTCTCTGTCGTGAATCACCTTGTCTGTTTTGAAGGTTGGTGATGGTTAGAAATTAGGTTTAACTTTGAATTATGTTAGATATTGGAAGGTGGACGGTCTACTTAATAAACTGAATTAGTGAATAAATGAGAATAAAGGCATTGTGTTTTCGTATTGCGTGATCACGCACGTCAATGATCGATCGTTAGGCCTAATATTGCCGTAATTACAAAAGCATCTAAATACATGAAGCTTTTAGTTAATTTTGCCACAGAAAATCGACGATTTTTAAGGGGGGGGGGGGCGTCAACAACAGTATATCACGATTTTTGATCTTTAAGCATTTTAGGGGGCTGGGCGTTAGCATTAACTGGGCGTTTAATACGCAATTTACGGTACTAAAATAAAAGTCACTTGTAAAAGTTTTAGTACTAAAAAGTAGCTGCCTGACAACAAAGTAGCCACATGAACGCAATTCAATAGCTTTATAAAAATATAAAATACATGCTGTGACATGCTTTCTTAAAACAAATAAACAAGAAAAACACACAAAACCTGTTAAAAATTCGAATCACGAGGAATTTTAAGCTAAATATTTCTTCGGATTGCATTCAGAATGAATTCGCTCGTATGAATTTAGTCTGAATTTGGTCTGAAATCGCTCTGAATTGCTCCGTGGAAATGAGGAACGGGTGATTCTATACCTTCCGTTCCTGGTCTGGTTTATAGCTTCCCACAAAGGAAGCTATAAACCAGCTTGCTCATGTTTGTACGCTGTCCCGGTGAACAAGCCTGAGCTGTATCTAACTCCTCCTTGGGTAACACGTACCATTAGATAGCAATGAATTAAAGAAATCAAAAATAATGTGCATATATGCAAACAACAGTTTGAATGCATGACACCTAACAAGAGTTTATCACATAAAAGTGAAAAATGGCATACATGCAGGCCATTCATACCCAAGTCATACCTACACGCAAAAGATAGAATAAAAAATCCAAGTAATATGCAGTAAAACCAAGTCTGTATAATACTTGAAACACCACCAAACAATATCATGACAACAAACTTCGTTCGCTAAGCATAGCCAGACCCAGTAAGGCATATACCTACACCATGCTTAGCATAGGATTTGAGTAGTGTTATATAAATAGCTGGTCGGGCACATCAACACATATTGCTCACTTAAGCTGAGAAAGAGATTACATAAATACCAAATAAAGGATGACTTAGTTTCCTTGTTTGGCACGTATGTACTTAAAAAAAAAACTTTCGACAGCATGTTGTACTCCCTAGGATACAACATTAACAGTTACAATAAAAGCACAAAAACTAAAATTTTACACTTTGCTAGATTTTTCTTAGGATTTGTTGCTGTTCCGTTTGTGTCATCGGTATTCAAGTGTTAAGTTTTTGTATTTGTGCTTTTATTAAAACGTTTTAGTAAGTGGGCCTGAGAAGGCCAGCTTCTAGATGAAAACTTAAAGTGCATCCCAGGCAAAATTCTCGAAAAAATCATCCACAAACAAATACTAAATTTTCTTACTAATAAACAACAAACTTCATCCTAGACAGTTCGGGTGAATTCCCGGAGGTCTACAACCTATAATTTAATACATTACCTGGACAGAGTAACATAGTGGAATAATGAGGGCCTCCGAGTTTATTTTAACCTAGCAAAGGCATATGATACCACTCCTCACAACAAATTTATCGACAGCTTCGCTCTAATGGCATCTGGTGAAAACTTCTTGCCTGGATCAGTGACTGTATGTCAGTTATGCATCAGAGATGCTCAGTGGAGAGAGTTCTGTCACAACTTTTACCAGTACGTAGCGGGATTCCGCAAGTAAGTGTATTAGGTCCATCTTTCAAGATTTCAGTTAACCGCGGCATTTTTTTAGGAAACACTAAACTTTCTTCACCCTCTAACACAACTGAAACCACTGCTATCCTCCAAGACAGCAATCATCATGTTACAAACTGGGTAGAGGACATGAACATGAACCTGAACAAAAACAAGTGTTGTATCCTTGATCTGGCTACCAACGTCTACACACAGTCTATGACCGTGGTTCTAATAAGCTGCTGCAAGATTGGTCACCACCCAAGGATCTTGGCATCATTCTCAATGGTGATCTTTCCTTTTTCATGCATATCCAAACTGTTGTAGCCAAGATCTACACAGTGCTAACTGCAGTTGGAAATACCTTTGACGAGCGTCAACCAAAGATCTTCCTTAAACTGTACGAATGAGCAAAGTATGGTGGATCAGACTTGAACGCAACAAGGAGAAAGTGGAAAGACTCCAGAAACGGGCTACGAAGCAGGTCATTGGTTTATCAAACCTGCAGTACAGTGAATGTTTATCGCAACTCAAGACTTCCCATTCTCTCTTATCGATTACTCGCGGAGATTTTATCTTCGCATATAAGACTATTAACTCCACTAACCCACTTGAGAAATCTTGGCTCATTGTTACTGATGATCCAGAGACCTGTAACCATAGTCCTGACACAGTTTTACCTTCTCTCACACCACTCTATGACTATAAAAACTGGTAGTAGGGAATACTTGACAATGACATAAGCCAGTAGGCTTTCTGTCGAATTTTCATCCAAATTCAAATGCCAGATAAGGTAACCTGATGAGCCTGGCACATTTTGATACTTAATCATCATTCACTTTGCCAATGAAAGGCAACTGAATTACCTTGGTACTTCTGGGATTGACAACTGTCAATTTTCTGGACAAGATACAATCAGAATTGAGCTACGGTTTCGAGCTTCAAATGATACACAGTATTACCTCAACATGTATTCAATGCTCTGATGGGAAAAGTTGGCATTCAGTCTCCCAATGCTACACACAAATAGACTAGTCAGTAAAACTGTGTATTAGAATTGCTAATGTAAAACGGATATGAAACATGTCTGTTTACTTACCATATAACTGTTTGCAAACTTTACTATGTCGTCAGCTGGTATTTTCCTCAAGCAATCAACCAGTTTCTGGTTATCGTCAGTTGTACACTTCAAGTCTCTGGCTAATTGTTTTGCCCAGTACAACGGATCCTCATTGAGAGCCCAGACACAGGTGGAGGCACCACTCAATGCTATTACTCCATGAAATAAACCTGAAATAAATTTTTTAATGATTGATGCCATTTCAACTGAGCTGTGCAATTTACCATCATTCGAGTTGATCATTCGAGTTTTCCATCATGCATGGCATGACGAGAAGCATGCATGATGGAAAACTCGAATGTAACTATGAGCATGCTTGATGACTCCTTCCCTGACAAAGTATAAGTTCTGCTCATAGAATTGCATAAGAAAATATACCGGACCTTCCAGGTGAAAGAGTGAATGCAAGGACCCTTGCCCATAAGACAATCGGAGAGGCCACAATCTTCCAATTTACAAGCAACATACTAGACAACAGCTTGCAAGTACCTTCTTCTAACATCGAGTGATCAGTGAGGAGAACAGGTTGCTAAAGAGTGTAGTCAATGCCTTAACTCCTTTACAAATCAGCTAGATAATTTGGTCTGGTAACTTGTTTTGTACTTCGAGGTGAACTTATGAGCTACAGGCTCCACTGTCCACTAGTTCTTTATAATCTTTATAAGCAACTAGTCTGCAACTGCATTTTATTCATTTATAAGAAAACACGTGGGGGCAAAGAAATTTTATCCTGCCAAAATATGATACTCTATTCAAGAACATATTAACCTAATGGCTTATGACTGCTACATATTCACAACTACAAGGCCCTTTAAAGAACAAGACTGTAGTTTTGAAACATTAAAATGTTAACAAATGTCAATGACAAATCTCAACTGTTGTTTGGCCATGACGACATCAGACAGATTAACGTGCTCTTCCTTAGAGACCACACCAGGTTCTGTAGCACAAAAACTGCACAATAAACTTTCTCCACGGATTATTTTTACACAAACAAATTATCTCCTGCCAAGTCCATGTGACATACAAAAACACTGCAAACAGGTGTGTAATACTGACGTCGCTTTTTTGTGAAAGTTTCCTAAGTAAATCTTTCCGTAAGGTTGGGCATGGTGAAAAATGACCCTATATGTCCACGTCATGAAAACAAAGAAAAAACAAACGTTTTGTTGTTTCATTTAGTTCAAAAGTGAACTAAAAAATTGCTCACAAAATGTAAACATCCTGTTTGAAATACTCCCTACCCCAAGAAAAAAATGTTATTTCAAAATTATGTCAAAACAGAACAACACGCTCTCACAATACAATTTCTGTACGAATTTATTAGTGACTTAGACTTTCTCAACTGAGAATAATTGTGCATCTTTGATTGCACCGATGGTATGGAATTCAATCACCACTAATTTCTGGTTGCTGTTTCCAATTCGACATAATTGCACACATGCCCACGTCCCACACCACGACAAAAGTGTTTCACTCTGGTAAGGATACTTCTTTCAGTGCTCCCTTGAACTGAGTTTGAATTGATACTTTGCAGTGCAGCTTAAAATATGGTTCCACACAGACTCTACTCTACACCTTTTGACAGATTAAAGAAACTCCCACTTTTTAACACATCATCAAAATATTGTTTGCCACATCTGCAGGAAACGTATCAAAAAAGAATACCATGCATGGGATAGAAATAGTAGTTAAGTAGGATTATAAAGAAGGTTAATAATGAAGAGATCGTGCAGTCACGCAGTTTTTCATTGCAATTATTTTAAACAAAGATATCTTTAATTTTCGAAACTCTTAAGCAGGTTTTTCATCACAGGTACAAAACTACAAAATTCAAAAAACTACATTTCACAAACAGTATTCGAGCACTATGATGCCCTGGTATTAGACCTCATGAGGCTGTTAAGTTTAAAGTGAATCTGTAATTTTCGGTATCAACAATATCTTAAAATGTTGGAAAGGAAAAAACCACCTGACTGTGCGGTTTCACTTGTATTGAACACAAAAGCAACGGTGCAGCACGACCTTGTTTCCAAAATGACAGTTTTCCAGTTTCCTAGAAATATATATTTATCAATAATGTCGTAAAGGTCTCCAGGTTTAGGAGTGTATACCTTTTGATAATGGTGACAAAACATGTTGGGAAACACTCGCAGCCCCTGCGCTCCCTCCAAAAATTGTGACTCGCTCAGGATCACCTCCGAAAGCTTCAATATTTTCTTGTACCCACTTGAGAACCAGAACTTGATCCAGCATACCGTAATTACCAGGTGAGGCCTCATCACCTGTGCTCAAAAAGCCTGGTTACAAAAAATAAAAGAGAAAGTATAAATAAAAAAATAACGTGTAAATAAATGAATCACATTTATTGCAGTCTATTTTCTAAATCATAAGACTTTACTAATACTCTGAGCATGATGCTGCATTTAATTAATGTCATAATATTAGTTCACTACGTCTAATAATTGTTTGTGCATCTGGTTCTTACTGAAATATATAATTATGGAATCAATGCTGAAATATTGTTTACCATAACAGGGACACACAAAAAGAGAGCGGGACTTGAAAGCAAGAGCAGTGGCTACTTTCCTGTATGACTCGGTTTTGTGCCAAGAGTTCAAAATTATGTAAATTTTGTCAACACATTCATTTTCTTCTTTTTTCTTTCGTGAGAGATGATTTTGCGACAATAACTAACCTGTGTAAATGTTGCAAACGCTATTGTCTATGGGTCGCACGACATACCGGAAGGATTTATGTCCCTTTAAGTCTTCACACCACAGCACTAAAAACAGCTTTGCAGTAAATTTAAAAGTTATCAAAACAAAATAAGCAGCAAATTGTGAATAACAAAGACTGCAGTGGCACCAACATAATGTACTGCTAAGCATGACAAATGAGCAGTTACAATCTTGATTATGCATTTGCGATTCTTTGTGTGTAAAAATGGTCAAGTAGTTTATTTTATAATGATTATAATATATTTTCTTTTTAATTGATATTTCCTTTTTAATGTTTTTATTTTGTAGTTTCAAATAAGCATAGGATTCACACATGAAGGACAAACATCTGAAAATATTTTGGGATACATTCCTTTTAAGTTTGGGGAAAAACAAAGCTTTGACTAACCAAATGCATTCAGTCGATAGTTGAATGTGACAAGGATGATGTCTGCTTCCATGAGCAAGGCAGGCGAATAAAACCTGGAAGATCCATCTCCAAGCATGAACCCACCTCCGTGGAAAAACACCATCACGGGGGTTTTATCATCAACTGACTTGTCAATACCTGGAAGCTACAAAAAACACATTTATCTGAAGCAATAGTTTCTAATAACTTGCTACTTCTGATCTTGCAGGTAGGTAATTGAATATATTGCAGAGAATCCCACTACAGTCAAATCACAGTCATGTATTATCAAAGTATTAAACAATAAATCACACGATAAAAGGGTTAAACAGTCAGCGTTAATAATTGGCCTTGCGAGAACACGGTAACATAAGAAAGAAAGGACAAAGAGGCAGTTTTTTTTCCTGGCTGTTACCAATGAAAAAATGTGGCACTAACAATAGGATAGGATAGGATAGGATTGGATAGGATAGGATAGAAGGGTGTTGGCCAGTAAAGCTTAGACCTTTTGAAGGCCCAAGCAGCAGATGTGAAATGGAATGAACCACCATCATGTCAGTTATTTTTTGCCTCATGAGGGAGACAACTGGAGTACCCGGAGGAAACCCTCGTGCAATGGGTGGGAAACAACCGTAAAAATACCCGTACATATACACTTCCCTTCACCACGATCAAACCCGGGTCTGTTAGAAGCTAGACACGTACAGCTGGGACCAAGACAGCTGGATAGTAACCAACCTTCCACTGATATAATACTAAAATACTAGCGGTAGATGTGACGTGAAAGGACCCACCATCGTGTCAGTTGTTTTTTGCATCACTGAGGGAGACAACTGGAGTACCTGAAGGAAACCCTCGTGCAATGGGTGGGAAATAACCGAGGAAAACCCCGTAACATGTATACTTCAGTTCACGGTTAAACCCAGGTCTGTAAAAAACCAGTATGCACAGCCAGGATCAAGGCACCTATCGAATCTGATGTCCCAGTGCTCGCGGCTACTCATGCACTCAACAGCATCAATATGAAGGGAAAACAACATGCATTACCAATTCTCCACTCAAAACTCTAGGAAAGTCATACAAACAATTAGTATAATACTTAACAAGACACATAAAACAAAAAATAAGACTTAAAAGCTGTAAAACATCAGAATTTGAAAGAAACACAGATTGTTCAGATCGCAATGCTGAACATGCTCTAAAAGCTATCTCTGTTCAGATTAATCAACCACCCATATAGATGATTCCGGAACGATGCTAGATATTTGTCTTATGTTACTTACGCTGGTGCATGCTGCAATCTGGTGGGAGGCGTGCTAACTACAATAGGATGGAAAATGCACCATGAAATAACATTGACAGCTGTATCACTTCGCAATGGAATTTTATACTAAAATTTTAACAACTGTTTAATAATGTTAAGCCAACACACTTACTGATTTTAAAAAGAGTTATTAATAATTAACATGTATTTATATCAAACCGCAAAAGTGGATGATGGGTATACACAACTGAATTGAGTCGAAACAGGATTATTTTGTTACTTCATTACTTTTTTTTTGTTTAAACGGCGATTGAAACAAAAATGGAAAAATATGATCACATTCATCGTTGCGTCCTCTGTTATTTCGTACCGAACTTCGAAATCTTAGAAATCCGCTGCTCTCAAAAACAATCTCAAATTCAGTTTTCAGATAGAAGAAAATCCCTTTCTTCTTCTAGTCCAAACTGAAAACAAATTTCTTGGTTTGGTGGTGGTGTAATATCAGCGTAGTTCATGCAACTTAAATGAATAGATCACATAACGTGTAATGCCCCAGTGGAACCATTCTTACGGCTCCTATTTTCACAGGTGGGAGTTTTGGCAAGTGCCCTATCTGTATTAAGAAATTCACTAGCTGGACGAAACAAATTCCTGCAATTGTATGCGTAAAATAGTTATTTCTTTGATCACAATAGCGGGCACGTTGTTGGGAATTTTTCAACCCAGTTAGAAAATTTGATTTCTGTAGTCGTTCTTTTGCAACTTTTGTTCCACAACATAAAATTGTAATATTATGGTAATAATTCGTGACAAGGCATGTAGAAAGGTAAGCTTTTTTTTTTTTTAATTTAACAAAGATCTGAAAACCTATAGAGTTGGCAAAGTGGCAGGATATCGAGCTGCTGGTGTATTAAGAAGGTGCGATCCTGTTGCTTGTAATCATTGCTCTAACTATTTTGTTTTGAATTTGGATGACCGGATCTACAGCATTCATGAACATGCCACCCCAACAGATGATTGAATGCTGCAAAGTGTAATACAGCATTTTGCACGTTTTGATAGAAGTTTTCATGTATAATGCGTCTTGAAAAGAAGTGTACTCAGCCTAGTAATATAGCACTAATCTGGCGCTTCCAGTTTATAGTATGCCTAGCTTGTATTCTTATAGTATACTAATCTATTAAATTCAGAAAAGCGCACCTAAGTTGTAAAATTGTCAGAAACATGTACAATGTATCATATATCGTCACTAGACCTGTACAATAATGGTTTACTGCTACAGTGCGTTTCTTCTTGCATTCTGAATAAGGATGAAATTAATGTAACTAATGTTCTGTATTAGTTGTAACTGGAGGATTTACTTTTACTAATATTTCGAAGCTTCTTTAAAAAGACTAATACTGCAGTTAAATAAGGATTGAAAATGTTTACTACAAAGGGTGAAACTTCTAGAACACAATGCTCATTCATAGACCTGTAACGTGCTAGTTTAGTAGCTATTTTGTTTGCCACTGCTTACTAATACGACTGCAGTGAATTCCTTCTGATCCAGTAAACAGGGTTCGTAGAACACATCACATTTTTTTCAATTATTTTCCAGTAAAATACTTTTTTTTTTTAGTTTTCCAGTATATTTCCAGTATTCTTTAATGTGTACTTTCAACGATATTCTAGTCGAATCTAAACCTTAAATACAAAGGAGCAGACAGTTTCCCGTGCGTGCTGTTATCAGCACGTGTCGAATTAGGCCTATCACAGTGGGATGGACAACTATGTGTGCAGAAAGGAACGGCGGGCCGGGTGCAGTGCTATTCCTGGAATCCGAAGTACTCCGCCTTTTCAGAGAGATGGCGCGAAAACGAAAATGGACAACGGCGCTAACCTAATTAAATAAATAAGCGAAGTAAGTCTTGTAAAACTAAACCTTTTTTACAAAACAATTATGACAAATTTGGTTTAATTGTAGGAGAAAACCAATAGTTTAGCATGAGTTAAAAATTCTAACATTTTCCAGTATCAAAAATAAATTTCAACTATATTCCAGTATTTTCTAGTGAAGAAATTGTTTCCAAGTATTTTCCAATATTTCCAGTAAATGTATGAACCCAGAGTAAATTTTCGGTAAAGCTTATTTATAACAGGACAGGTGTATATGAACGAGCATTGTATTCTAGCAGTAAAATTTCGTATTATTCTCTTCAAAGAAACTTCAAGACACAATACTCATTCATACACCTAAAGGTGTACCACAAAGTTTACTGCAAAAGGTTTACTACAAACTGTGAAACTAAGGTTCTGTATTAGTGTAGGATGGGGAGGATTTTAGGATAAACAAATGTATTGAAACTTCTTTGAAGAGACTAATAATAAATTTTATCGCGCCAAAGCCCAGACGTCATTCGTAAGGTTTACCATAAAGTTAGCTGTAAAGAGTTTACTACAAAAGGTGAAACTAACGTTCTGAATTAATACAGGAACTGTAGTAATTACTTTAAGATGAACAACTGTGTTGAAGCGTCTTTGAAAGACTAATACAAACTTTTACCGCTAGAATGCAATGCTAATTCATACACCCGTGTTAAGGTTTATCACAAAGTTTACTAGCTCAGAAGGAATTCACTGCAGCCGTCTTCCATAAACAGCTTAATCAAACAAAACGGTAACTAAACTAGCACGTTATGTGTCGTATGATTTCACATGTAATAATTCAAAGCATGCTGTAGCTGAACCATGTCGTACCAGGCCATGCCAACTTCGAGCATGGCCATGTCTCATGCAACTCATTTGATCTCACACGTAATGAATGCCAGTGCACGGCCGGACACGTTTTTCCTGTGCCCTCATCGTGAATTCTGCGTTTGCCCAACACTAATTTTCTTGCGAACCCATCGTTGTCTTGTTTAAAAATTTTAGAGCTAGAAGCACGTTTCGTAGGGCAACACGACATCTCTTGGGCTTCACAGATTAAGCTAATAATGATGCAAACTGCCCCATCCTGGCCTGTGGTACCGAACTGCAACGGCTACGTTTTGTCAATCTGGGTTGGAAAATTGAGGCCCTCGACTTAAACTTAGTATGAAATCAAAATGGTTCGGTTAAGAAGAGTACGCTTTATTTATTAGGTGTGAAATCGGTTGAATGAATCCAAGGGAACTCACAGAAAATTTTGCAAACATTAACGAAAAAAACACAAGCAAATTTAGACGAAGGCACCTAAAATGAAGGAAAATCATCCTGTGCCCCCTTCAAGACTTCATTCTGGGGCCCCCACTCGTTCTAAAAGCATTAAAGACGGATTATCAAAGTAACCACCACAAGCAACTGAACCACCCACAAGCAATGAAATTAAATTGCTTACCTTCCTTGTGTATACGTTAACTCGGAGACAGTCTTCTTGTCCTAGAATGCCATTCGTCATAATACTGAATTGGGCACAAACAGGTCCATCGTCAGAGGCATCGAATATTGAGTCCCTCCATGGGGCCTTCGGTACTGGAGGCTACAATTCAAATTAAGTTTGTGGTGTAATTCAAGTTGAACCCGTAACCATTACCGCAAGCTGTCGCACCGAATTGTTTTGTTCTAGGCCGAGCAGCTACCTAAAAAATTCAGCTTGAAGCAACAGCAATGGTGGAAAAAATTGGGCGAGCTACGGGAAGGGATGAGAGGGACGGTCGGACACCATTTAGGACATGGTTTTTTTTACTTGTTTCCCTTTGCACACTGATTTTAGGTGAATGCGTCTTACATTAATGACAAACCTTGAAAAATTAGTAAACAACGGCAGCTTCATTTCTCTTGAAATTACTCTTTAATTTGAAACTCCTAAGTCTACATTCCATCCATGGCTAGTTACATAATTCTAAGTTAGTAGGCTATGCGATTATAAATTTAAGTGCTGTAACACTGTTGTTACACAATATCAACGATCATAAACTAGTTTTCTGGCATTATCTGCTTTTGATTCAAACGATGTTAATAATTTTAGAGGCAAAATGGGGAGAGCCCCAATTGTAGTTGTCAATGGGAACCCAAGATCTTAAAGCTACGCCACTTGTGATAGGGGCTACTGGTAGGGCATGATCAAATGTTGGGGTGGGGGGATTACAGGAACAAATACATTTTAATCTCGACAGTTTATTGCTTGAGGACTACAACTTTAGGAAACTAATTTTTTCATAATATAGCAATTTGGCATTTTCGGCTTTTGCAAAATCCTTTTTCAGCTTTTTTCTTCGGCGACTACACTAGCGTGGTGACGAGCCAAGTGATGAAGCTGTAAAAAAGCCGTGGGGCAGCAGTGCGTAAGAACAGGGAACGGTGATAACAATATTCGTTAATGTGTTATGTGTTAATGTATTCTTCACAATAAGCCTCAATTTAAGTGAAACAAAGACGAACTGAAACTAACCGGATTTACTTTTGGCTAATCGAAAATTAGCCGAATTTAGCCTTAAAGTGGCCGTTCATCAAAGGAAAGTATACAAAGCTAGTGTCATCTACCACTATTTAGTGCTATTTAGCGCAAGAGAAAGAATGGACAGATAATTTTTTTTCTAAGAAACTAACGTATATAATAGTCTACATTAATTATTCATTGAAAATTTGGTTCGTCGTCATGCAACTGCGAACCAGTTGATGAGGTTGTTGCGTGATATTGGCTCTATCTTTTGTAAAAGGTTGAAGGTAGCCCACCGTCACCTATTGGTAGCCACGTAGCCTTCCAACCCTACAGAAGAGGATAATTATGACTGGACGAGACGATCAGAACAATTTAGCTAAAGAATCCAAGCGGAAAGCCCGTGATCTTTGATATGCCACAATTGAAATGAGCATCACAGGGCCCTTCTCTGCCTGAAAATAGCATGCGGTGGCTGAATACAGGATCGTTCCCACACCTCCTGGACAGAAGACAGACGAGCTATCCTCCAGTCCACCTGATCCCCCAGCCATAGCTTCCATATATATATTAAGCTCAACGGTCGCTTTCTCATAGCATACGAGCCGCATCGTCCAAAACCTACAAAAACTGCCGCGAGGTGCGCTGAAAGCACCCACGTTATAGCACTGATTAGTGTTAGCGGGGCCCACAAGAAAGTAGTAATCTTCTCATTATTAGATTTCCCGGTGATGCAGCACTAAACGAACATTATTTTGCGGTATCGGTGACTGTCCTTGTGCTCTTCGGATGATTTATTGGTACGTCAAACGATCGTTTAATAAATTTTTAATGAGAATGGAAAACGCCATAACGTAATATATACAGTACAATACACACGTGCCTTGGTTCTTCTTCTGTTTGAACTTCATGAAATTAAACCTCCGAGGGCTTTGTTTTGATGTCGAGTGGACAAAGAGGTACGTAGCATGAAGCCATTGTTGTTAAACTTCAATAATTTAGCGTCAATGTGACGTTTTAAGTTTAAAATCCCCATATCACTCGTCACGAATACCTTTCACAGTTCAGTGTGCGTATTAGAGCAGTTCATTTTGGGGTGTGTTTGCAGCGTGACTGGTGGCAGAATCGGCGGCTTACTGGACGACGCATTGAATTTCTAACGTTAAGCCTGTTAAACATATGAGGGCCTTTGGTCGACGGCCTCACGAGCTTGTAACGCGAGACTGGTATAAATTCCTGAATGGAAACTTCTGGTTTAGAGACTACCTACCTGTCTAGGAAAGTAAAAGCCACGGAACGACGTCCTTTTATTTCTGGGCCCGTTCCAACATTTTCGTGTTTAAGCTAAGACCGTATCTTTCTTACTTTAATGGTTTAAATAAGATTATAGTATAAAATGTGCTGTGTACTTGAGGCATAGGTGTTCAGTTCAGGTGTGTTTCAAAGTATCAATAGCCTTGTTTTCATACCATCGGTGCAAAAGGTTGGCGGGTTAGGTTTAGAGCTTGTGCTGTAAACGTTGTACAAGACGTGGCTTTTTTTTCCAGTTGTTACGAAAAATATCGCCAGTTGTAAATGTGCCTGTTTACGCTGGTTTTGTAATGGAATGTGGCACTGGTTGAATTTGTGTTGTTTAGTTATGGAAAGTCGGTCATTACTTGGTTGAATTGCCACATCGTAAGGGTTGTATAGAGCCAGTAAAAAATATTAGATATAAAAAATGTGTGGGTTATCAAAATTACCCCCACCGAACGTGTGTGGGTTTTCCGATTAACCGTATATAACGACTACACTTTTAGCATGGGGATGTGTTAGCGTGACACCACCACCATGCATTAAATAAGAGGGTGGGAGTGTGATTGCAGCAGTTATGATATAATGTGAGAGGAAAGCGACGGCTTGAAAACGGGTAGAATTTGAGCGATGTTATTTATGGCCAACTCCTGAAAACCTTGAAAATGGATACACAGATTTTCATGTAATTTGACACGTGGCAACGGCATCTAAATTTATTTCCAAATCCAAATTTCATCAAAATTGGATTGCAATTCGAGGTTGAAAAATCGCAATTATTCCATTGGTTTGCAACGCATTTACTCAAATCGTGTTGTATCATGGCACAAAGTAAATTACAGTCATTTACCAATTGTTCCCTAGACATGGAAATTTTAAAAGGCTAATACAGTAAAAGCGGAAAAGAATTTATTCTGTATTTCTAATAGATCTCTGGTTAAAATTATCTCAAATGTTAGAAAAAATGAAACTACCGATGGGTAGCACATTTTATTGTGGGTTTACATTCACAAGCTCAATATTCAGTGTCCACTCCATTGGCGTCACGAACAGATTGAAGACAGCAAGTTAGGAAGACAAAAGTGACCGAAAAAGCTTCGTGTTAAACTCCGTGTCCCGAAGCACAGAACCAGTGTGCTCCTCCATCCTTGTACGACTAAATTGAGTTGCTTGAGGTTCAGACACCATCCTTTTTTTTTTTTTCAATTTCACAGACATTCAGATCGGGAGAATTAGGGCCACTCTTCAGTACTAAAGAAACACGGAGCTTTTTGAGTCAATTTGTCTTCTACCTGCTCGTCTTCAATCTGATCGTGTACGCCAATGGAGTGAACACTGAATATTGAGCTTGTGAGTGTAAACCCACAATAAAATATGCTACCCATCGATACATTCATTTTTTCTCTATCATGATTAGTTTCCTCTGGAGAGGGGGGGAAGGTTATCACTGTTTGGCACCCTGTATACAATTTGACTTGTCTGCGATTACAGAAGACGCAAACGTAAGGTTGAGAGTAACCAAAGAGTACCTCTTGACTGAAAAGCATCGATACGCACATCAGGAAGATGACGGGGGGAGGGGGGGGGGGCAATGGCTGCCCTTGCTCTTTCAGAAAAATGCACTTTTGTAAAAACAAACGAAGCAACATTTTTTTTTGCTGACTTTCGCTAAATTAAAAAAAATATGTTAACCGAATATATCTTCTGAATAAAAAAGAATAATGTAAAAACATAACAGGATAAACATTATTACGCTTTTGACTGGCGCGGCAGCACTCGAGAAAAATCAATACAACTCTGTGTAGCCTAAATAGCGAACGCACTGATTGTGTGTATTAGAAGGTGCCCCCTGACAAGGCAAGTCTCACAATAACCTGGGAATGCACACAAATTTTAATTTTCAGAGCCAATATTTTGCTCCTTGTTCACCTACAAACAAAGACAACAATGAGAATGATGTACAATGAAACCAGACGTACCCAGAATATTCGTCCTTACAATGAAATGATTACACATAAAAGGTTTAAAACGCCCATAAATGTGTTTACGAAGATTCTGGGTGCGTTTGGTTTCATTTTGCATCATTCTCATTGTTGTCTTTGTTAGTGTAGGTGAAGAAGGAGCAAAATATTGGCTCTGAAAATTAAAATTTGTATGCATTCCCAGGTTATTGTGAGACTTGCCATGTCAAGCGGTCACCTTCTAATACCCATTTTCGCCTGCTCACAAAGTTAGCTTGCAGGACCAAAACCCCCTTCCGCTTGGAAAAAGACTAATTACGGCACTGTTTTCTTGTTTAATAAGAGGAAGGTGTTAGGAGAGACCAAAAGGAGACACCTTAGGTTAAAAAGAGGGGGGGGGTCAGTGTGTTGGGTCTTCAGGGCCTACCCACCCAGTTCTTTTGCATTAAATCCGCCAGTACTCCTGTTGCCTACGACACACCCAGTTAGATAACGATATAACCCAGCCAACTTCTTCCTTACCTTGAAACGTAGCTCTCCAACCGGTGGTTCGGCGTATGGGATACCTCGGAAGGCGTAGAAACTGTGACCTTTACTACTTTTCAAAATGGATCCCTGCAATCTGCCTCCATCTTTGAGGGCAACAACAACACCGTCAACGGCTTCTTTCTCGTAACCATCACTCGCAGCACCGACGATAAAAAGAGCCAAGAATGACACACACACAAGCTGTAATGCTGCAACGGCCATGCTGGTTTATCAGGAAAATAAATTGTGTTTGTTCTCGCTGTGGCAGCTAGATGTCACCACGCCTCGGCAAGTTCTGAACTGCATAATTTCGGGTCAAGGTCGTACCGGCTGTTCTTAAGCCTCCCTATCACTCAGTATTGATAGTTGTTATGGTAAGCTGTCGCTGGTTACGCCTACTCAGGCAGCCAGGCGGAGGATACACTTTCAGTTTTATTTTTAGCGTACGTACTCACTAACGCACGAAGTAAATATCAGCAATAAACACTGGGCAGGTTGTGAGAACCACGATACCCGTAAACGATGGAGCAAAGACAACTGACTCGACTACTAATCGAACTGGGCACCATCATTTTACTAGCGGAGAGATAGCTCTACTAACTGCGCTACCGGGAGAGACCGTTGGCTACAGGATTCAACCTAGCTTAGAAGCTGTTCAGTTTTTACCAATGGTGACCTGACAGCCAAAAAAAAGTACAAACGTACAAACAATGAGTGAAAGTAAATTACTTCTTGATTTCCACGCTAGAAATTAATACATGAAAATGGAGTGAGGTTCTTAGCCAATTACGTAGTGGAGATTGTTTGTTCGTTTTTGTAGGGGGAAAACATGCCAGGGAAAAACGTTCCTTGAAGATTCCGTGGTAAAAAAGTCCAAAGAAGAAAAAGTTTCGTCAAAAAAAAAATTCGCTCAATAGTCTGAAGGTTTGCACGGCTATTTTTCTTTTGATTTGGTAGCAGGAGGTGGCTAGGGAAGGAGGCGGCAGGTTGTCCTCAAATAAACTGAGCTGAACTGTTGTTCTAAACTGAGCATTTAGGGAGCGTTCATAAATTACGTAATGCCTGGAGGTTGGAGGGAGGGTTGAGCGTTACTGTCTGTTATGGTGGGGGCGGGGGGAGCATGACGAAGGGCTACGTAACACATTAATTTTTTCTTAATTATGTATTGCTGAACTTTTACCTAAATTATTCTGCTAAATTCTTTTGCCTAAATTATTTTGCTAACGTCTGTTTTCAACTTGACATTGGCAGTCTGATATGTTCAAAAGGCGAGGGAATGGGTTTTCATCTTATTTATTTATCTTGTCAAGAAAGGCTGACAGAAACTTTTTCGCCCAGCTGCAGGATCGGGTATTCAGTACCAAAGAATGGATCTGATGGAGGAACCGAGGGGACTGCAGCCCCCACCAATGCAAATAAAATGTAGAAAAATTGCTAAAATAGTCGAAAATGGGCAAATAACTATGGAAGATACATAGAAATTTAGAAAATCATTTAAGTAGCTTCCTCAAAGAAAGCACTCTTGGGGAGGGAGGGGAGTCACACAATTTGTGATGTCACACACTATTTTTTACATAGTAAAATTTTTAGGCTAATTTTGTTTTGACTTTTTATAGTAAAACATTTGCGTAAATCATTAGACCAAAAAGAATGTGACTTCTAAACTTTTTTCTCATTTTATAACTAGCCTAAAAAAGGTCTTAAAAATTTTAGAAACTGTTTTAACGATTCCAAATTCATTTTCTTTTCGTAATAGATATCCGGAAAATAGGCAGTTAACTGCCCTTGTCTACACCTGCGATCGAGGGAGTGTTGTTGTGACCGAAGCTTAGTGGTTTCCTTTCCTGATGAAATGATATCAGCACTTTGCACGGTGGGCATTTTTGGATGGAAAAATTTTTGGTCCAACTATCAGCAAAACTTTTGGTTTAGATTGGATTACATTTTCTCTCAGATTAACAAAAACTCGACCTGTCAAGTGAGTTCCTTCACTTGTGATGGTTTTCAAAGGCTGAGGTCATTTTTTTTTAGATTGTCACGTCGTTACCTGATAAATTTGACAGGGGAACACCAACCACATTTTTATCATTGGCTAAGTGTCGCCAAAGTTTATACAAACAGTTACACAGTGAGTCAATCAGTCATCAAAGCCTTATCTGCGCAGATGAAGGTTAAATCACATGTTCAGGTACTGCCAATTGTGCTAACGTGTGTAACCTTGATATAGATGTGGCAGAAGAATCTACAGCTCGTTGATTACAGGTCCACAGGGACGTGCACAGGCCGCCGAGAGGTGGCCAGGGGCAACTTACTTTTTCCAGGGGTCCTTTTTTGGTGGTGGTTTCACCTCTAAAACCCCTCATTTCCTCCCTTTTGAGGATTTTAACCTTCTCTGCCCCTCTTTGCACCACTTGCTTAGCCGTTATTGCCCTTTTTTTTGGCCCTTTTACACCACCGCTCCAGCAAAAAAGAAAGCGGTTTAAAGAAAAGTGGTCCTAGGTGGTCCTCAAGAAACGGGCATTTTGCCATGAGGACTGGGGTTAATGCCTCCGTGTTCAAACTAACAATTATTGTTTTCGGTGAATAGAATTTAGTTGTTAAGAACTCAAAACAAGAGTGGTTCCAGAAAGTGGTCTTGTATAACTGTAGCGATGAGTGTTTTTACTTAATTTTCATATGTTGCTTCACTAACAGCAGTGTTAGGAAGTTTCGTTTGACGTGGGGGCGGGGATGCAACTACATTTGCTCCTCCCTTCAATCCGCCCTCAGAAGTTCAGTCGTCAATGTTAATTTCCCATCTTCAAGAGATTTTTGGACCACCGGCTTGGTTCTGACTCTAACTGGATCGTTTTTAAGGCCCCGTCTCTAACAGCCACACTCTTGCGTGAGCACGATGCAGTACCCTGAAGTGAACAACGGTTTTGAAGCCGACTACTTTTTTTTAGCATTGTTGCTCTATGGTCCAGCTGGGAAAGCAGCTGCAGGTTCAGCAACAACTGTAATAATAGTACGTCCCATGTTGAACTAACGTCCCGTAACAAAGTTTGCGTGAGGGCATTTTTTGCTACACCATGCTCGTGCAAGCAGTTTTCAGTGTTTCAGAAGCACTGGAAAGAAACAATCTTGCAAGGGGAGGGTGTATTGTATTATTCAGAAACAATTGTATTGTAAAATTCCTTTATTGTAACCATGAACTCACCATGCCTACAACAATGTATAGCATGGTTGCACCCTCTTAACAATGCCTTGGCATCCCCACTCCAAAACTGTCATTCCATTCCCAGCTGTCAAACCAGTAAGTTACTTTCGAAACTGATAATTAGAAATTATTCCTCCCTTTTCCTCCAAATCACCCAATTTAAGTCATCATGCCCCCAAAACATCATTTGTATTCATCCCCATCCCATTAGTTGCATTGTAGCAGATTAGGCAGTGACAGGCGAGTCTCAGTAACATCTCTGAACAATAAACATCATAGTCCTAATACCACTTGCAATTCTTCCATACGTTATAATTCCGCCCGTAATCCAGCCTTTGACGCTATAAGGGGCAAACCCCAGGATTCTAAAGGGAAACTTTTGAATAGCCAGATTACATGCCGTAGTTGTGAAGGGAAACTGTAATCTGTCACAGTACGTTGAAGGGAACATCTGGCAAAGACCTTTCGACCCCTGAATGGAAGGTGATGCATGGAGCGTTTGAATGGAATGCCATTTAGCGTCGAAAGTAGCCATTTTACGTAAACTTCCTAGGTCCTGCAAATCTGGTCCTATTTTCGTTCTGTTTTTTTTTTTGCATTGGTAATGTCTCTTTGTTCCCTACATATTCATAATTTATACTCAATATATGGTGTGTGATGCATATTTAAGAAGTTAGCAGTTGGTTGACCTTGATAATATTTGGCAAGGTCATCAATTTCTTGTCCAATCAATGGCCTCATCACATCACCTTCTCAAACTTGATTACAGCCTGCTGTCTCTTGAGCTTCATTGGTAGCAAAGTTTTAAGCGAGGACCTGAATGTTATTTGTCGAAATTCGCCTATTTTTATTTTTTCTGTTTTTAAAGCTTCTTGAAAAAAAAAACAATCATGGACGATGCCGTTTTGAGCAAAAGTTGTTTGCTTCGTTCGCTCAATATAAGGATTTATTGACAAATACGTGAGGTTTGGAGCGAAAAGTAGAATAATAATAATAATAATAATAGTTAATGTAAGTTCGTTGCAAACGCAACCGGAATGGCAAGGACTTGGTGGTTACTGCCATCCGATGTTGAAACTAAAAATTTTAAATTGCAAAGGTTTAAGAGTTTAAACGTTTAAAACGAAGGTGATGGCTCGACTGCATAGAAAGGGTAGATGGTATGGTTGCTGTAACGAATGCCTTACCACCAAGGTTAGACCTACCAGGGAAACAATGGTCCCCGATGGCATCGCCAAACGTGAGGAACAAGTGAGGGGAAAAGCCGGGTACACGTGAAAGACAAGTGAGGGAAAAAGCCGGGTAAACGTGAGGGACAAGTGAGGGGAAAAGCTGGGTAAACGTGAGGGACAAGTGAGGGGGAAAGCCGGGTAAACGTGAGGGACAAGTGAGGGGAAAATCCGGGTAAACGTGAAGGACAAGTGAGGGGTAAAGCCGGGTAAACGTGAGGGACAAGTGAGGGGAAAAGCCGGGTAAACGTGAGGGACAAGTGAGGGGAAAAGCCGGGTAAATGTGACGGACAAGTGAGGGGAAAAGCCGGGTAAACGTGAGGGACAAGTGAGGGGAAA
>JAHWFP010152155.1:11291-28952 GCA_023313725.1 Lithobius niger | reverse complement strand
ACATCAGCTACCATACCTAACCAGTGTTGCAAATTGTGCATTCAACATCACCCGTGCATAGCACGGGCTTCAGCTAGTACTGAAATAAAAATGGACATTTTCTTTGAGTATCGTACAGGTAACAATGGGGTTCAATTCTACCAGCTTAGGTACAGATGAGTTAGAAATTTAGACTTTTTAAGGTAATTTTCTTATTGTTTGCAACCACCTAAACGAACAACGCTTGCCTGTGATAGCCCACTCCTTAACTGTCAGTGATGCACCTAATAGGTGCTGTTGATTACAATTACGAAGGTAGCGTTAAAAAGGTTTGAATTTGTGGCCAACTAAGAGTATGAGACGGTCTGGCAATGGAGGTTGACTTTATTGGGTGGAGGTGGGTAGTTAGAAACTGATGGTACAATAAACTACCTTTTATGGGAAAATACCTATTTTTTATACTTTGTAACCCGAAACTTTACGGGATTATTATTTCACAATTTTTTTTCTTCTAAACCATTTTGGAAGCGTTTGGGGGGGAATGGTTATTAGTGATGGTGCAGGGGGGATGTAAATGTGAAATTAGACAAAATTTCACTAAAATGTTGAATTAGACCAAATTCCATAACCTTTAATATTGAACATCGTTATTTGTAATGCAGTGGTTATGTCATGTTGTTAGTAATAACTAATGCATTGAGGTTGCCTCATATGATGTTATTAAAAATAACGCGACGCAAACCAGAAGTCCAGACGGCTCACTTCAACAGTGCAACTTCCGTCAGAATTCGGACCGGATTCAGCGCGATTTAAGATCGAATTCGGACGCTGAATTCAGTAACCGGTAAGATTTCGCTTAAAATTAATTGTAATTCGATTTTTTGAATGGGCTTTTCTGTGAATTTATTGTTTTATTTATTTTACGAAATAATCATGACGTTCAAGGTTCTACTGCAGAACTGATAGAATATGTGCTGAATTTCATTAAGCACTTTCCTTCCTCTTTTTTTCTACTCCTACAGTTCTACTTAGACAAGGTCTATAAACGATTAATTTGGTTGGTTTGGTTGGTATGTAACCATCGTTGATTAACTTTCTATATTCGCATTGCTAAATGGTGCAATTCAAATTATTACCATAAAGATGCAAATAACGTAAATCGCCAATGGACTTGTAAAATTATTTTGTCTGAAATTGAGGATAGGAGTCAAAAACAAGTATCATCTATTTTCTAAACAAATTTATGTCCAGGAAGGAAGTTTTCTATCACGGAAAAGTTGGCGATAAGACAGTCATTTGCGTACGTGATCCGGATTCAATCTAGCATTAACAAAATGCCTTTGATCTCATTTATTCACAAATTTAGGATATTGTAAGGTCTCTCCTCCAAAATTCACCACACTTCGAAGCTAAAACTAATTTCTAACCTACAAACTTTCGGTAACATGAGCGGATCAACATTGTTAACAAGATCAGGCCTATGCGATCAATGATGAAATGATCTGGATTCATTCTAGCGAAAATGCAATGCCTTATTCTCATTTATTAACGAGTTTAGTTTATGAGGTCGTCCTCCTTCCAATATCTAACATAATTCAAAGTTAAAATTATTTCTAACCACCACCAACCTTCAAAACGACACGCGATTCATAACCGGAAAGCGCCAAGCAAAGAACGTCACATAGAATGTGGTGGACAGGACGAGTTGGACGCCGCACGAATGGACCCGTGAGGATGGTTCTTCGCAGCCACTACTGAGGCTCCACGCGTCCAGACCTACTCATCTAGTTTCCGCCGGAACTTCCGGCGTGGATTACTCGCTCCAGAAAGCACAGAAAACGATGTGGAAAATGCGTCAACACAAGTACTTCTCTGTCGTGAATCATGTTGTCTGTTTTGAAGGTTGGTGATGGTTAGAAATTAGATTTAACTTTAAATTATGCTAGATATTGGAAGGTAGATGATCTAATAAACTAAATTTGTGAATAAACACATTGTGTTTTCGCTAGACTGAATCCAGATCTTACACATCAATGATCGAAAGCTAGGCCTAATATTGCTTCTGTAAATCGTGTTTGATTAAAAATTGATTGTGTTAAATGCATGAAGCTTTTAGTTAATTTTGCCCCAGAAAATCGATGATTTTTAAGGGGTGGGCGTCAACAACAGTATATCACGATTTTTGATCTTCAAGCATTTTAGGGAGCTGGGCGTTAGCATTAACTGGGCGTTTATACGCGATTTACGGTACTAAAATCTTTAAGTCACTTATAAAAGTTTTAGTACTAAAAGTAGCTGCCTGACAACGAAGTAGCCACATGAACGCAATTCAATAGCTATCTAAAAATATAAAATACATGCTGTGACATGCTTTCTTAAAACAAATAAACAAGAAAAACACACTAAACCTGTTAAAAATTCAAATCACAAGGAATTTTAAGCTAGATATTTCTTCGGATTGCATTCAGAATGAATTCGCTCGTATGAATTTAGTCCGAATTTGGTCTGAAATTGCTCTGAATTGCTCCGTGGAAATGAGGAACGGGTGATTCTATACCTTCCGCTCCTGGTCTGGTTTATAGCTTCCCACCATGGAAGCTATAAACCAGCTTGCTCATTTTTGTACGCTGTCCGGGTGAACAAGCCTGAGCTGTATCTAAGTCCTCCTTGGGTAACACGTTCCATGAGGGAGCATTGAACTCAAGAAACCATAAATAATGTACATATATGCAAATAACTGTTAGAATGCATGACACCTAACAAGAGTTTATCACATAAAAGTGAAAAATGGCATACATGCAGGCAAAGAGTCCTACCTACATGCAAAATGACAGAATAAAAAATTCAAATAATATGCAGTAAAACCAAATCTGTATAATACTTAAAACACCACCAAACAATGACATGACAACAAACTTCGTTCGCTAAGCATAGCCAGACCCAGTAAGGCATATAACCCACACCATGCTTAGCATAGTATTTGAGTAGGGTTATATAAATAGCCGGTCGGGCACATCAACACATATTTCTCAAGATACAGATACATATCCTGGCATGTACTAGTTACAAACTTAAGCTGAGAAAGAGATTACATAAGCACAATAAAAAAGGATGACTTAGTTTCCTTGTTTGGCATGTATGTACTTAATAAAAAACTTTCGACAGCATGTTGTACTCCTCAGGATACAACATTAATCGTTACAATAGAAGCGCAAAAACTAAAATTTTACACTTTGCTAGATTTATCTTAGGATTTGTTCCTGTTCCGTTTGTGTCATCGGTATTGAAGTGTCAAGTTTTTTTTTGTGATTTTATTAAAGCGTTTTAGTATGTGGGCCTGAGAAGGACAGCTTCTAGATAAAAACTTAAAGTGCATTCCAGGTATAATTAATGAGCATCCCAGGCAAAATTCTCGAAAAAATCATCCACAAACAAATAGTAAATTTTCTTACTGATAAACGACAAACTTCATCCTAGACAGTTCGGGGGAATCCCCGGAGGTCGACAACCTATAATTTAATACATTACCTGGACAAAATAACATAGTGGATTAATGAGTGCCTGCGAGTTTATTTTAAACTAGCAAAGACATATGATATCACTCCTCACAACAAATTTATCGACTGCCTCGCTCCAATGGCATCTGGTGAAAACTTCTTGCCTGGATCAGTGACTGTCTGTCAGTTATACATCAGAGATGCTCAGTGGCGAGAGTTCTGTCACAACTTTTACCAGTACGTAGCGGGATTCCGCAAGTAAGTGTATTGGGTCCAGTTTTATTTGGGATGTTCAAATTTCTTTCTTTCAAGATTTCAGTTAACCGCGCCGTTTTTATAGACAACACTAAACTTTCTTCACCCTCTAACACAACTGAAACCACTGCTATCCTCCAAGACAGCATTCATAATGTTACAAACTGGGTAGAGGACATGAACATGAACCTGAACAAAAACAAGCGTTGTGTCCTTGATCTGGCTGCCAATGTCTACACACAGTCTATGACCGTGGTTTTAATAAGCTGCTGCAAGATTGGTCACCACCCAATGATCTTGGCATCATTCTCAATGGTGATCTTTCCTTTTTTTATGCATATCCAAACTGTTGTAGCCAAGATCTACACAGTGCTAACTGCAGTTCGAAATACCTTTGACGAGCATCAACCAAAGATCTTCCTTAAACTGTCTGAATGAGCAAAGTATGGTTGTTCAGACTTGAACACAACAAGGAGAAAGTGGAAAGACTCCAGAAACGGGATACAAAGTGGGTCATTGGTTTATCAAACCTGCCGTACAGTGAACGTTAATTTTTAAGTACATACATTTTTAGTGTTTATTTTTACCTGAAGACGGGAGGTTGTCCTCCCGAAACGTAGTGTGGTTTTATTTGTGCACGAAACTGGCTGTTACTCTATCTTATCTTAACGTTAATCGCAACTCAAGACTTGCCATTCTCTCTTATCAATGTACTCGCGGAGATTTTATCTTCGCATATAACACTATTAACTCCACTAACCCACTTGAGAAATCTTGGCTCGTTGTCATTGATGATCTTAGAACCAGAAAACACAGTCCTGATACAACGTTACCTTCTCTCATACCACTGTATGACTGTAAAAACTGGTAGTAGGGAATACTCGACATAAGCCAGTAGGCTTTCTGTCGAATTTTCATCTAAATTCAAATGCAAGATTAGGTAACCTGATGAGCCTGGCACGTTTTGATACTTAATCATCATCCAATGAAAGGCAACTGAATTACCTTGGTACTTCTGGGATTGATCAGCTGTCAATTTACTGGACAAGATACAATCAGAATTGATCTACGGTTTCAAGCATCAAATGATACACAGTACTACCTCAAAATGTATTCAATGCTCTGATGGGAAAAGTTGGCATTCAATCTCCCAATGCTACACACAAATAGACTAGTCAGTAAAACTGTGTATTAGATTTGCTAATATGAAACGGATATGAAACCTGTCTGTTTACTTACCATATAACTGTTTGCAAACTTTACTATGTCGTCAGCTGGTATTTTCCTCAAGCAATCAACCAGTTTCTGGTTATTGTCAGTTGTACACTTCAAGTCTCTGGCTAATTGTTTTGCCCAGTACAACGGATCCTCATTGAGAGCCCAGACACAGGTGGAGGCACCACTCAATGCTATTACTCCATGAAATAAACCTGAAATGAATTTTTAAATGATTGATGCCATTTCAACTGAGCTGTGAAATTTACCACAGTTACATTCGAGTTTTCCATCATTCCTGGCATGACGAGAAGCAAGCATGATGGAAAACTCGAATATAACTATGAGCATGCTTGATGACTCCTTCCTTGACAAAGTATAAGTTTTGCTCATAGAATTGCATAAGAAAATATACCGGACCTTCCAGGTGAAAGAGTGAATGCAAGGACCCTTGCCATAAGACAATCGTAGAGGCCACAATCTTCCAATTTACAAGCAACATACTAGGTAACAGCTTGCAAGTACCTTCTTCTAACATCGAGTGATCAATGAGTAGAACAGGTTGCTAAAGAGTGTAGTCAATGCCACCCGCCTGAACTCCTTTACAAATCAGCTGGTTAATTTCGTCTGGTAACTTGTTTTGTACTTCGAGGTGAACTTATGAGTTACAGGCTCCACTGTCCACTAGTTCTTTATAATCTTTATAAGCAACTAGTCGGCAACTGCATTTTATTGATTTATAAGGAAACACATGGGGGCAATGGAATTTTATCCTGCCAAAATATGATACTCTATTCAAGAACATATTAACCTAATGGCTTATGACTGCTGCATATTCACAACTACAAGCCCTTTAAAGAACAAGACTGTAGTTTTGAAACATTAAAATGTTAACAAATGTCAATGACAAATCTCAACTGTTGTTTGGCCATGACGACATCAGTCAGATTAACGTGCTCTTCCTTAGAGACTCACACCAGGTTCTGTAGCACAAAAACTGCACAATAAATTTTCTCCACGGATTATTTTTACACAAACAAATTATCTCCTGACAAGTCCATGTGACATACAAAAACACTGCAAACAGGTGTGTAATACTGACGTCGCTTTTTTGTGAAAGTCTCCTAAGTAATTCTTTCCGTAAGGTTGGGCATGGTGAAAAATGACCCTATACGTCCAAGTCAGGAGAACAAAGAAAAAAACAAACGTTTTGTTGTTCAGAACACTTACATTAAATCACAAAAGTGAACTAAAAAATTGCTCACGAAATGTAAACATCCTGTTTGAAATACTCCCAACCCCAAGAAAAAAATATTATTTCAAAATTATGTCAAAACAGAATACAACATGCTCTCACAATACAATTTCTGTAAGAATTTATTAGCGACTTAGACTTTCTCAACTGAGCATAATTGTGCATCTTTGATTGCACCAATGGTACGGAATTCAATCTCCACTAATTTCTGGTTGCTGTTTCCAATTCCACATAATTGCACACATGAGTGCCCACGTCCCACACCACGACAAAAGTGTTTCACTCTGGCAAGGATACTTCTTTCAGTGCTCCCTTGAACTGAGTTTGAATTGATACTTTGCAGTGCAGCTTAAAATATGGTTCCACACAGCCTCTACTCTACACCTTTTGGCAGATTAAAGAAACTCCCACTTTTAACACATCATCAAAATATTGTTTGCCACATCTGCAGGAAACGTATCAAAAAAGAATACCATGCATGGGATAGAAATAGTAGTTACGTAGGATTATAAAGAAGGTTAATAATGAAGAGATTGTGCAGTCACGCAGTTTTTCATTGCAATTATTTTAAACAAAGATATCTTTAATTTTCGAAACTCTTAAGCAGGTTTTTCATCACAGGTACAAAACTACAAAATTCAAAAAACTACATTTCACAAACAGTATTCGAGCACTATGATGCCCTGGTATTAGACCTCATGAGGCTGTTAAGTTTAAAGTGATTCTGTAATTTTCGGTATCAACAATATCTTAAAATGTTGGAAAGGAAAAAACCACCTGACTGTGCAGTTTCACTTGTATTGAACACAAAAGCAACGGTGCAGCACGACCTTGTTTCCAAAATGACAGTTTTCCAGTTTCCTAGAAATATATATTTATCAATAATGTCGTAAAGGTCTCCAGGTTTAGGAGTGAATACCTTTTGATAATGGTGACAAAACATGTTGGGAAACACTCGCAGCCCCTGCGCTCCCTCCAAAAATTGTGACTCGATCAGGATCACCTCCGAAAGCTTCAATATTTTCTTGTACCCACTTGAGAACCAGAACTTGATCCAGCATACCGTAATTACCAGGTGAAGCCTCATCACCTGTGCTCAAAAAGCCTGGTTACAAAAAATAAAAGAGAAAGTATAAATAAAAAAATACGTGTAAATAAATGAATCGCACTTATTGCAGTCTATTTTCTAAATCATAAGACTTTACTAATACTCTGAGCATGATGCTGCATTTAATTAATGTCATAATATTAGTTCACTACGTCTAATAATTGTTTGTGCATCTGGTTCTTACTGAAATATATAATTATGGAATCAATGCTGAAATATTGTTTACCATAACAGGGACACACAAAAAGAGAGCGGGACTTGAAAGCAAGAGCAGTGGCTACTTTCCTGTATGACTCGGTTTTGTGCCAAGAGTTCAAAATTATGTAAATTTTGTCAACACATTCATTTTCTTCTTTTTTCTTTCGTGAGAGATGATTTTGCGACAATAACTAACCTGTGTAAATGTTGCAAACGCTATTGTCTATGGGTCGCACGACATACCGGAAGGATTTATGTCCCTTTAAGTCTTCACACCACAGCACTAAAAACAGCTTTGCAGTAAATTTAAAAGTTATCAAAACAAAATAAGCAGCAAATTGTGAATAACAAAGACTGCACTGACACCAACATAATGTACTGCTAAGAATGACAAATGAGCCGTCGCAACCTTGATTATGCTATGTTCTTTGCGATTCTTTGTTTGTGAAAATGGTCAAGTCGTTTATTTTATAATGCTTATAATATATTTTCTTTTTAATTGATATTTCCTTTTTAATGTTTTTATTTTGTTGTTTCAAAGAAGCATAGGATTCACACATGAAGAACAAACATCTGGAAATATTTTGGGATACATTCCTTTTAAATTTGGTGAAAAACAAAGCTTTGACTAACCAAATGCATTCAGTCGATAGTTGAATGTGACAAGGATGATGTCTGTATCCATGAGCAAGGCAGGCGAATAAAACCTGGAAGATCCATCTCCAAGCATGAATCCACCTCCGTGGAAAAACACCATCACGGGGGTTTTATTATCAACTGACTTGTCAATACCTGGAAGCTACAAAAAACACATTTAATCTGAAGCAATAGTTTCTTAATAACTTGCTTCTTCTGATCTTGCAGGTAATTGAATGTATTGCAGAGGATCCCACTACAGTCAACTCACAGTCATGTATTATCAAAGTAGTAAACAATAAATCACACGATAAAAGGGTTAAACAGTCAGCGTTAATAATTGGCCTTGCGAGAATGCAATAACATAAGAGAGAAAGAACAAACAGGCAGATTTATTTTCTCCTGGCTCTTACCAGTGAAAAAAAATTGGTACTAACAATAGGATAGGATAGGATTGGATAGGATAGGATAGAAGGGTGTTGGCCAGTAAGCTTAGAGCTTTTTGAAGGTCCTAGCAGCAAATGTGGAATGAAAGGCACCACCATCATGTCAGTTATTTTTTGCCGCATTTGGGACACTGGAGTACCCGGAGGAAACCCTCGTGCAATGGGTGGAAAACAACCGTAAAAATACCCGTACATAAACACTTCCCTTCACCACAGTCAAACCTCGGTCTGTTAGAAGCTAGAGATGTACAGCTGGGACCAAGACATATGGATAGTACCCAACCTTCCACTGATATAATACTCAAATAGCCTCCAATGCCATATTTTAGTGATACATAACTACTAGTGGCAGATGTGAAGTGAAAGGACCCACAATCGTATCAGTTGTTTTTTGCAGCATGAGGGAGGAAACTGGAGTACCTGAAGGAAATCCTCATGCAATGGTTGGGAAATAACCGAAGAAAAACCCATAACATGTATACTTCCCTTCACTATGGTTAAACCCGGGTCTGTAAGAAGCAAGTATGCACAGCCAGGACCAAGGTACCTATCGAATCTGATGTCCCAGTGCTCGCGGCTACTCATGCACTCAACAGCATCAATATGAAGGGAAAACAACATGCATTACCAATTCTCCACCCAAAACTCTAGGAAAGTCATACAAACAATTAGTCTAATACTTAAAGGGCAATTACATCCATTTTGACATGCATGCTTTACTTTTGGATCATTTACACAATAACTAAACACAAGAATTGCGGTAAGAATACGTTACGTACGTCCGATACAACAATTTAATTATTGCATCACCAAAACACGACATGGAGACACGCAGAAATTAATGCCGACCGATGTCACTCTTTGATTTCGACTCGCAGCCGGTTGAGATATCTCTATTGGCTGTGAGAGCTCGAGCGTCTGACGGCCTTAGCTGACCGACAGTTGAAATGGCCATGTAAGGCCGTCGGACGCTTGAGCTCTCACAGCCAATAGAGCTATCTCAATCGGCTGCGAGTCGAAATCGAAGAGTGACATCTGTCTGCATTAATTTCTGTGCGTTCCGGCAAAACTATGGCAGTCTCCATATCGTGTTTTGGTGATGTAATAATTAAATTGTTGTATCGGACGTACGTAACGTATTCTTACCGCTGTTCTTGTGTTTAGTTATTGTGTAAATAATCCAAAAGTAAAGCATGCATATCAAAATGGATGTATTTGCCCTTTAACAAGACACACAAAACAAAAAATAAGACCTAAAAGCTGCAAAACATCAGAATTTGAAAGAAACACAGATTGTTCAGATCACAATGCTGAACATGCTCTAAAAGCTATCTCTGTTCAGATTAATCAACCACCCAAATAGATGTTTCTGAAACGATGCCAGATATTTGTCTTCTGTTACTTACGCTGGTGCATGCTGCAATCTGGTGGGAGGCATGCTAACTACAATAGGAGGAAAAATGTACCATGGAAATAACATTGACAGCTGTATCACTTTGCAATGGAATTTTGTTCTAAAATTTTAACAACTGTTTAATGATCTTAAGCCAACACACTTACTGATTTTAAAAAAAGTTACTAATAATTAGCATGTATTTATATCAAACTGCAAAAGTGGATGATGTACACGTGGGTATACACAACCGAATTGAGTCGAAACAGGATTATTTTGTTACTTCAGTACTTTTTTTGGTTTAAATGGCGATTAAAACAAAAATGTAAAAATATTATCATATTCATCATTGCGTCCTCTGTTATTTCGTGCCGAACTTAGAAATCTTAGAAATCCGCTGCTGTCAAAAACAATCTCAAATTCAGTTTTCAGATATAAGAAAATCCCTTTCTTCTAAGTCCAAACTGAAAACAAATTTCTTGGTTTGGTGATGGTATAATATTAGCTTCGATCATGCAACTTAAATGAATAGATCACTTAACGTATAATGCCCCAGTGGACCCATTCTTACGGCACCCATTTTTACAGGTGGGAGTTTTGGCAAGTGCCCTATCTGTATTAAGAAATTCACTAGCTGGACGAAACAAATTCCTGCAATTGTATGCGTAAAATAGTTATTTCTTTGATCATAATAGCGGGCACGTTGTTGGGAATTTTTCAACCAGTTAGAAATTTGATTTCTGTAGTCGTTCTTTTGGAACTTTTGTTCCACAACATAAAATTGTGATATTCTGGTAATAATTCGTGACAAGGCATGTAAAAAGGTAAGCTTTTTTTTTTATTATTTAACAAAGGTCTGAAAACCTAGAGTTGGCAAAGCGGCTGGATATCGAGCTGCGGGTATATTAAGAAGGTGCGATCCTGTTGCTTTTAATCATTGCTCTAACTATTTTGTTTTGAAATTGGATGAGCAGATCTATAGCATTCATGCCACCCCAACAGATGATTGAATGCTGCAAAGTGTAATACAGCATTTAGCACATTTTGATAGAAGTTTTCATGTATAATTCGTCTTGAAAAGAAGTGTACTCAGCCTAGTAGAAGTAGGATTAATCTGGCTCTTCCAGTTTATAGTATGCCTAGTACACTAATCTATAGAGCAGTGATATTTGCCGCCATATTGGCATCAGCTTGGTACCAGTATGGGTTTTGGAGGGCATAACTACAAGGTGCACTACATACAAATGGAGGGAAAAACAACGGAAGAGCGGATTACTTAGGCTTAAAATATAACGTTGTTTTTTCCAGCAACAAAAATCGCTCGTTTTAGGTCTAAGAAATCACTCTTAACAGCATCGGCTTCAGTATGACGCCCTTCTGTTTCTCTCCGCAGTGCCCCTTGCAGCTAACCCATTATGGCTCCAGCAGAGTTATATACAATAATACTACTTCGTGTCACTGATCTATTAAATTTAGAAAAGTGCACCTAAGTTGTAAAATTGTCAGAAACATGCACAATGTATCATATATTGTCACTAGACCTGTAAACAATAATGGTTTACTGCTACAGTGTGTTTCTTCTTGCATTCTGAATAAGGATGAAATTAATGTAACTAATGTTCTGTATTAGTTGTAACTGGAGGATTTACTTTTCCTAATATTCGAATCTTCTTTAAAAACACTAATACTGCAGTTAAATAAGGATTGAAAATGTTTACTACAAAGGGTGAAACTGCTAGAACACAATGCTCATTCATAGACCTGTAACGTGCGAGTTTAGTAGCTATTTTGTTTGCCTCAGCTTATTAATACGACTGCAGTGAATTCCTTCTGATCTAGTAAACAGGGTTCGTAGAACACATCACACTTTTTTCAATTATTATCCAGTAAATTTTTTTTTAGTTTTCCAGTATATTTCCAGTAGTCTTTAATCTGTACTTTTAACGATATTCTAGTCGAATCTAAACCTTAAATACAAAGGAGCAGACAGTTTCCCGTGCGTGCTGTTATCAGCACGTGTCGAATTAGGCCTATCACAGTGGTATGGACAACTATGTGTGCAGAAAGGAACGGGCGGGATGCAGTGCTATTCCTGGAATCCGAAGTGCTCCGCCTTTTCAGAGAGATGGCGCGAAAACGAAAATGGACGACGGCGATAACCTAATTAAATAAATAAGTAAAGCAAGACTTGTAAAACTAAACCTTTTTTTACAAAACAATTATGACAAGTTTGTTTTAATTGTAGGAGAAAACAATTAGTTTAGCACGAGTTAAAAATTCTAACATTTTCCAGTATCAAAAATAAATTTCAAGTATATTCCAGTATTTTCAAGTGAAGAAATTGTTTCCAAGTATTTTCCAGTATTTCCAGTAAATGTATGAACCCAGAGTAAATTTGCGGTAAAGCCTATAACAGGACAGGTGTATATGAACGAACATTGTATTCTAGCAGTAAAATTTCGTATTATTCTCTTCAAAGAAACTTCAAGACACAATACTCATTCATACACCTATAAGGTGTACCACTACGTTTACCGCAAAAGGTTTGCTACAAACTGTGAAACTAAGATTCTGTATTAGTGTAGGAACAGGAGAATTTTAGGATAAACAAATGTATTGAAACTTCTTTGAAGAGACTAATAATAAATTTTATCGCGCTAAAGCCCAGACGTCATTCGTAAGGTTTACCACAAGGTTAGCTGTAAACAGTTTACTACAAAAGGTGAAACTAACGTTCCGAATTAATACAGGAACTGCAGTAATTACTTTAAGATGAACAACTGTGTTGAAGCGTCTTCGAAGGACTAATACAAACTTTTAGCGCTAGAATGCAACGCTAATTCATACACCCGTGTTAAGGTTTCCACAAAGTTTACTAGCTCAGAAGGAATTCACTGCAGCCGTCTTCATAAGAAGCAGCTTAATCAAACAAAACGGTAGCCAAAATAGCACGTTATGTTTCGTATAGATTTCACATGTAATAATTCAAAGCATGCTGTAGTTGAACCATGTCGTACCAGGCCATAGCAACTTCGAGCATGGCCATGTCTCATGCAACTCATTTGATCTCACACGTAATGAATGCCAGTGCATGGCCGGACACGTTTCTCCTGTACCCTCATCATGCATGAATTCTGCGTTTGCCCAACATTAATTTTCTTGCGAACCCATCGTTGTCTTGTTTAAAAATTTTAGAGCCAGAAGCACGTTTCGTAGGGCAACACGACATCTCTTGGGCTTCACACATTAGGCTAATAATGAAGCAAACTGCACCATCCTGGCCATGTGGTACCGAACTGCAACGGCTTAGTTTTGTCAATCTGGCTTGGAAAATTGTGGCCCTCGACTTAAACTTATGAAATCAAAATGGTTCGGTTGAGAAGAGTACGCTTTATTTATTAGGTGTGAAATCGGTATTGCTCTTTGAATGAATCCAAGGGAACTCACAGAAAATTGGCAAACTTAAAGAAAAAAACACAAGCAAATTTAGACGAAGGCACCTAAAATGAAGGAAAATCATCCTGTGCCCCTTCCAAGACTTAAATCCGTTCTGGGGCCCCTACTCGTTCTAAAAGCATTAAAGACGGATTATCAAAGTAACCACCACAAGCAACTGAACCACTCACAAGCAATGAAATTAAATTGCTTACCTTCCTTGTGTATACGTTAACTCGGAGACAGTCTTCTAGTCCTAAAATGCCATTCGTCATAATACTGAATTGGGCACAAACAGGTCCGTCGTCAGAGGCATCGAATATCGAGTCCCTCCATGGGGCCTTCGGTACTGGAGGCTACAATTCAAATTAAGTTTTCGGTGTAATTCAAGTTGAACCCGTAACCATTACCGCAAGCTGTCGCACCGCATTGTTTTGTTCTAGGCCGAGCAGCTACCCTAAAAAATTCAGCTTGAAACAACAGCAATGGTGGAAAAAAATGGGCGAGCTACGGGAAGGGATGAGAGGGACGGTCGGACACCATTTAGGACCTGGTTTTTTTTACTTGTTTCCCTTTGCACACTGATTTTAGGTGAATGGGTCTTACATTAATGACAAACCTTGAAAAATTAGTACACAACGGCAGCTTCATTTCTCTTGAAATTACGCTTTAATTTGAAACTCTTAAGTCTACATTACATCCATGTCTATACTTTGTTCCACATTATGCTTTCAGAAAACTGACTGTATGACGCCACGTTTTCTCCTACTACGAGTGCAAAAAATCCGTAAACATCCCATTCGTAAACTCTAACAGTAACATTGTTGAGTCTACAAGTGTGATATCCACATGTTTTTGCACTCTTAGTGCAAGGAAACGAGTCGTCATCCAGTCAGTTTTCTGAAAACATAATGTGGAACAAACTATAGTTACGTAATTCTAAGTTAGTAGGCTATGCGATTATAAATTTAAGTGCCGTAACACTGTTGTTACACAATATCAACGATCATACACTTTTTCTGGCATTATCTGCTTTTGATTCAAACGATGTTAATAATTTTTTAGGGGAAAAATGGGGAGAGCCCCAATTGTAGTTGTCAGTGGGAACCCAAGATCTTAAAGCTACGCCACTTGCAATAGGGGCTACTGTAGGGCATGATCAAATGTTGGGGTGGGGGATTGCAGGAAAAAATACATTTTAATCTCGACAGTTTATTGCTTGAGGACTACAACTTTAGGAAACTAATTTTTTCATAATATAGCAATTTGGCATTTTCGGCTTTTGCAAAATTCTTTTTCAGCTTTTTTTCTTCGGCAACTACACTAGCGTGGTGACGCTGTGAAAAGGCCTTGGGGCAGCATTGCGTAAGAACAGGCAACGGTGATAACAATATTCGTTAATGTGTTATGTGTTAATGTATTCTTCACAATAAACCTCAATTTAAGTGAAACAAAGACGAACTGAAACTGACCGGATTTATTTCTGGCTAATCGAAAATTAGCCGAATTTAGCCTTAAAGTGGCCGTTCATCAAAGGAAACTATACAAAGCTAGTGTCAATTACCATTATTTAGTGCTATTTAGCGCAAGAGAAAGAATAGACAGATAATTTTTTTTCTAAGAAACTAACGTAATAGTCTACATTAATTATTCAGTGAAAATTTGATTCAAACTCATGCAACTGGGAGCAAGTTGATGAGGTTGTTGCGTGATACTGGCTCTCCCTTTAGCAGAAGGTCGATGGCCACCCACCGTCACTTATGGTGGCCACGTTGCCTTCCACGCCTACAGATTGGATAACTATGACTAGACGACGAGTAGGACAATTTAGCTGCAGAATCCAAGCGAAAAGCCCCAGATCTCTCTTCCTGAAAATACCAGGCGGTGGCTGAAGCCAGGATCGATCACATACCTCCTGGATAGAAGGCAGTCGATCTGTCCTCCAGCCCACTGTTCCCCCAGCCATAGCTTCCATATGTATATTAAGGCTCAACGGTCATTTTCGCATAGCATGCGAGCCGCGTCGTCCAAACCTTCAAAAACTGCCGCGAGGTGCGCTGAAAGCACCCACGTTATAGCACTGATCAGTGTTAGCGGGCCCCACAAGAAAGTGGTAATCTTCTCATTATTAGATTTCTCGGTGATGCAGCACTAAACGAACGTTATTTTACGGTATCGGTGACTATCCTTGAGGTCTTCGGATGATTTATTGGTACGTCAAACGATCGTTTAATAAATTTTTAATGAGAATGGAAAACGCCGTAACGTAATGTACACAGTATAATACACACGTGCCTTGGTTCTTATATTTGAACTTCATGAAATTAAACCTCCGAGGGCTTTGTTTTGACGTCGAGCGGACAAAGCGGTACGTAGCAGGAAGCCATTGTTGTTAAACTTAAATAATTTAGTGTCAATGTGACTTTTAAGTTTAAAATCCCCAAATCACACGTCACGAATACCTTTCACAGTTCAGTCCGCGTATTAGAGCAGTCCATTTTTGGGGCGTGTTTGCAGCATGACTGGTGGCAGAATTGGCGCCTTACTGGACGACGCATTGAATTTCTAACGTTAAGCCTTTTAAACATATGAGGACCCTTGGTCGAGGGGATATAGGAAATCTCACGAGCGTGTAATGCGAGACTGGTATAAATTCCTGAACGGAAACTTCCGGTTTAGAGACTACCTGTCTAGGAAAGTAAAAGCCACGGAACGACGTCCTTTTATTTCTGGGCCCGTTCCAAATTTTCGTGTTTAAGCTGAAACCGTATTTTTCTTACTTTAATAGTTTAAATAAGATTATAGTATGAAATGTGCTGTGAACTTGAGGCATAGGTGTTCAGTTCAGGTGTGTTTCAAAGTATCAGTAGTCTAGTTTTCATACCATCGGCTAAGACCGTATCTTTCTTACTTTAATGGTTTAAATAAGATTATAGTATAAAATGTGCTGTGAACTTGAGGCATAGGTGTTCAGTTCAGGTGTGTTTCAAAGTATCAATAGTCTCGTTTTTATACCATCGGCGCAAAAGGTTGGCGGGTTAGGTTTAGAGTTTGTGCTGTCAACGTTGTACAAGACGTGGTTTTTTTTCCAGTTGTTACGAAAAATGTCGCTAGTTGCAAATGTGTGTGTTTATGCTGGTTGTGTAATGGAATGAGGCACTAGTTGAATTTGTGTTGTTTAGTTATGAAAAGTCGGTCATTATAAGTTACTTGGTGGAACATCGTAAGGGTTGTATAGAGCCAGTAAAAAGTATTAGATATAAAAAATGTGTGGTTATCAAAATTACCCCATGGAACGTGTGTGGGTTTTCCGATTAACCGTATATATGCGACTACACTTTTAGCATGGGGATGTTTTAACGTGACACCACCAACATGCAATAAATAAGAGGGTGGGAGTGGGAGTGTGATTGCAGCAGTTATGATATAATGTGAGAGGAGAGCGATGGGTTGAAAACGGGTAGAATTTGAGCGACGTTATTTATGGCCAACTCCTGAAAACCTTGAAAATGGGTACACAGATTTTCATGTAATTTGACACATGGCAATGGCATCGAAATTTATTTCCCAAATTCAAATTTCATCGAAATCAGATCGCAATTCATGGTTGAAAAATCACAATTATTCCGTTGGTTTGCAACGCATTTACTCAAATCGTGTTGTATCATGGCACATATAGTAAATTACAGTCATTTACCAATTGTTCCCTAGACATGGAAATTTTAAAAGGCTAATACAGTAAAAGCGGAAAAGAATTTATTCTAAATTTCTAATAGATCTCTGGTTAAAATTATCTCAAATGTTAGAAAAAATGAAACTACCGATGGGTAGCACATTTTATTGCGGGTTACATTCACAAGCTCAATGTTCAGTGTTCACTCCATTGGCGTCACGAACAGATTGAAGGCAGCAAGTTAGGAAGACAAAAGTGACCGAAAAAGCTTCGTGTTAAACTCCGTTTCCCGAAGCACAGAACCAGTGTGCTCCTCCATCCTTGTACGACTAAATTGAGTTGCTTGAGGTTCAGACAGCATCCTTTTTTTTTTTTCAATTTCGCAGACATTCAGATCGGGAGAATTAGGGCCACTCTTCATTACTAAAGAAACACGGAGCTTTTTGAGTCAATTTGTCTTCTACCTGCTCGTCTTCAATCTGATTGGCGTGTACACCAATGGAGTGAACACTAAATATTGAGCTTGTGAGTGTAAACCCACAATAAAATGTGCTACCCATCGATACTTTCA
>JAHWFP010152154.1:0-16991 GCA_023313725.1 Lithobius niger | reverse complement strand
GAAAATGCGAGAAAGCGTTAGAACTGTCTTTATCATAGTAATGAGATTGATTGTTAACTTTGATTTAACGCTTCCCTTGACCCCCCCCCCCCCCGACAAACCAGCAAAAGGCACGTCCCACCGTTAAACTATAACTACTACCGAAATTCAACTTGCCGGAAGAATTTATTTTCGTCAAATTAGATAGTTAGGTAACTAGTAATTAGGTAAATACTAGATGTGTAATTGAGCTCTGAAAATCACAATTACTCGGCCAAGCGAGGAATGCTGTACTACATTAGTTTATTTCCCATACTACAGTGCCCTGTGCTCCACTTATGATTTCTGCCCAGTGCTGTACTTCGAATTTCGTTCCCCTCACCGCCACTGAAATATTTGAGGTAGAAATTTAGTAAGTCATGAATTTCACGCACCAAAGTTGCCTTTTCGTGAAATTTCACCCAAATCAGAACAAAACTACGAACGCTATCGTTTCCCAAACAGACAAACACACAGACAAACAAAATTCAAATTCAGTCGAGTATTCGCCGGCGCTCGCTTCGCTCGTCCCATTCAACGATATTCACACCTTTTTCCAACAAGAAAACGTTAAATTTTGTCACTGATAGCCTAGTGAGTGACGTTCTCAAACGTTCGAAGTGTCCCGATCAAACGAAGTTTCATCCTTCTCTTTCGCAATGTTGTTTTTCTTCCGATGCCTGAAAACAGCCAAATTTTCCTAACTGTTAAAAAACACAAGTGGCTAGCGGTCGCCGTGCTCAATTTATCTGGATAGGACGGACGTTAATATTATCGTTGAATATTTACTGGAGACACATACATACGTCTTCATGCAACCTCGTCTTCATGTACACTGACGTCGAAAAAAGTGAAAAATTCAGGGCGAAGGACTTGGCCTCGTCGTTGGGAAGCGAGAACAATCAACTTACTTATTCCGAGCGATAAATAATCACAGAAAGAAGACACGACAATTTATTGGAAAGGAACTCAAATTCTTCAGCTGCTGGATCAGAGGAAAAAATGCTGAATGTAGTCCGACCAAACGAAAAAGATATCCGTTTCCAGCCTTTGCAAATGTTTCGTCATTCGTCTTTAAGTTGTTCCGACCTCTTTAGCGAAAGTTAAGTGCGTTTGCCACTACATTAAACAAAAGCCTCTTAGGAGGCCAAAGACAAGAATTTTTACCGCGCTCTGAGTTGTTAAAAAAAAAAAGACTAGGCCTATTGTCCACCTAACTAGAAAAAGAAAAAAAGAAAAATCTCTCAATCTTCATGTTGTATGCAATACGGCAGCTTGAAACGGCAAACAGAAGCGTAATAAAACGTTGTATATTTAGATGCCTGCAGACATCCGCTTTCACAGAGATAAGGTCAGTTACCAGAAAGATTGTCGACAGTTTTGTCTCCGTTTTTTTCTCTATCTGCAGTGACAGTTTGTGTTGTTTGTACTAAAGAAAGGCTAGATTAATTCTACTAATTTGTAGATAGCAAGGGTGCCATTTTTTTTATACTGTTGGTGACGATTTAATTAGAGACACATGAGCACTAACAAACGCCTCCTGATAGGCGATAAAAACCACAAGCACATAGTCACGAATAGTATTTTAATTTTCGGAAAACGGCTGTTTTCCTTGATCACCTGTATAAAACAAACAGCACAGTAATATGTAAAATGAGACCTTACAAAATATTTTGCTACCTTTCCAAGTCAATACTTAAAAAAATGATGAACTAATGAACATCGTGACTCATGGGCTTGTGGTTTTTATCGCCTATCACGAGGCATTTTTTGGTGCTTATTCTGAACTACCACAAAATAATCGAAGTTTTAATTAGAGAATTCTGATTCAAATTTAGATCACGTGTCTCTTGTGTGACATTTGGCTTACATTAAAGTTAACGCCACCAATTCCATTAAACTGGAAATGAGCCCCATTAACTCCAAGTCCAGAATTGACTTACCATATACACACAAGCAAAGATGATAATTACACCAATTGAAAGCTAGACGCTTGATTGATGGAACCGTTTTGGAGAGAAAAAAATTACGATAGGAAAACTCGAATTAAAGTGGAGTTCTTTTTAGCTGACATACAAAGTAGGGTGCAATACACCATACGTCGCAATATTTAGATTTATGTGCAAGATAAAGACCCGGGGTTATTATACGAATGGTGGGGATTCACAATATCAATAGGGGCCAGGTTATCAAGGCAAGGGTAACATTAATTCAAGCAAGGGGAGTGATGAAGTCACGGAGGTAGTGTGCAAGAAGAGGGGAATGGTGGTAGTCGAATGACATGCAAACTGAAGATGAACTAGAACATCATGCTGGTGTCAGATAAATCGTTTGGAACTTCGCAACTACCAACCAGCAAGGACACGACAGTAAAAGTACTGTTGTTGTTTGACGCCCACGCAGCGTTAGACGTAGCGCCAGAAGGAGAGAGGGACAATTTTGCTAGGCAAATCCCATCGGAAATTCCTAGGATCTTTTACATGTCACAATCAACATGAACATGAGATATCACAGGGCCCTTCTCTTCCCGAAGATGCCAGGGGTGGCTGAGGCCAGACTCGAACCCAGGACTTCTGGCATGAGACAGTCAGGCTAACCATCAGGACACCTTGCCCCATGGTTGCCGTTACTGTCTTTATTCGGTAAGTGCAACATACTTTGCTGGAAAACGGTAACAAAATGTCCAGATTACCAGTGGCTCTGAGTAATGATGATTAGAGTATAAGGAAAATATATCGCCCGTATGATTGCCCGTTCAGCTGAAAGGGCGATCTACACCTTTCTGCGCTCCGGAAGCAGTTAAATTTACCACAAAGTGAACAACACAGTGGTCGCTTCGACCGAAGTGTGCACTCACCGACGGGTCGAAGATCCCCCTCGGATCATCTGTAAAGACCAAGTCGAGAATATTTTGTCCCCTTGTTGGGTGCTTAACCAACTAAAGAAGTCCAAGAGGGGCAATTTGCTCAAGAAAAAAAAACAGATGGTGTTTGTCCCGGGCCGAAGAGCATGCCCAATCGGCAGTTGAGAGGTTAAAATCTCCCACTAAAATATTTAAGTGCCTAGGGTTAAAAGAACGAATGATAAAATTGCAAAGATTAAGAATATCGGGGTCGACGTAGCTGTTTGGCAGATAACAGAGGGTGAACGTTACGTTATTCCCCAGCATACAGAGGACAATTCCCTCCACATTATCAGCGATCTCAATGATTGACATTTGGATGGCAATGCGGTATATTATCAAGAGGCCCCCAGCCCCACTGCTCCTATCTCGCCCAATCACCGAGTAAGATCATAGATCAACCAGCATTGCGTCAGTGACGCTGTGGTTCAACCAGGATTCAACAATAAAGATTACATCATATTCATCAGAGCTTATTAAGGCCTTAAAACACCCAATATTGATGATAATGCTTCGGGCATTAATTAAAATGCATTTAAGATAAAAATCGTCCCTGGCTAACGGACTCGTAGGTATGGGTTTACTCACTGTTACATGAGATGGTTTTCCGTCACTTCCTCCAACAAGGGCAAATGAACACTCAGGATTTCACTCTGCAGCACTGATATTCCCCACGCAGTCAATTATGTGCCATCCCTGGCGAGAAGAGTATGATCCTTGCAGATCGCATTATCAATCGATACGAAGGAGTAGTTGTTCCTGACACATATCTGTCGCAACAGGGAGTTTGTAAGTATTATTTTCTTGTCACAGTCAAGGTTGTTAATGCCCAGCCTAGGAAAAAGACCAATGATGGACATGCGGAAACTTGGGTACTTTGCTCTTAGTGCTGATGCAAAATCCTGAATATGTAATGCAATACGATTTGGTGTTTCGTTGGTATACTGTTAGTCCCAACTCAGATAATGCATGTCCCTTTGGGTCACAACACTCTCAGACGTCCAGTAGTTTGGAGGATAATTCAACTGCTTTCATGCCTGGATAAGTTAAGGTCTTGGAGTTTGGGTGGCTACTCCCTCTCAGGCCCCGACATGTGAGTCACCGACAATGGTTGTTGGGGTGAGGCACCAGTTCTGCACAGATGAATGGTAACTCGACGGAGTGACTCCCCCACATAGAGTCCCTTCCTCGGACACTTCTATTTGTAAGTTCCCGTGAGTTACACTGACCTTCTTTAGATTCTGGCGTAAACATAAGTTCGTAATGTGTGGATCCCGAATCTGTATGGCTTCCTTCTGGATTATACAGAGAGGTGTCTTCCCGACCAATGGCGTAACTAGGGTTTTGTACTGAGGGGGCAACACTAGGCATTTAGCCGAAAGGTGTGGAGGGAGAAGAAACAAATAAGAGCCCAGGAAGCTGAAGCATTTTTGCTATTTTCCGGCATTTTCTGGCCTTGTAAAGTGCTGTTGGAAATATTTGTATAAAACCAGCTTTGCTGACTAAATTATACGCATAAAAATATTGTGTAATGTAAATCATTCAGTTTTTCACACTAGGTACTTATTTTTTAAACACTGATACTTTGTTGGGAATTTTAAGCAAAATATGGAGTTAGTAATTCTTACTGTTTATCTTTACTGATTTTCGTATTTCTCCATTTGTTACATGGGTTACTTTAGTGATTTAAAGGAGAAACAGTAGGCCTAGAAGTATAAATTAGCTAAGATGAAAGTTGCTTCTTTGACCTCAAAATAGAGCCACCTGATGGTAAATAATTTTTCAGCTATGGAAAAAGTGTCTTGGTCAATTTGCCGAATAATGCGGAATTTGGACTAGAATTTCAGTTTTTGAAAGGTTAGATTTACGGCCAGTTTTTTTTTTTTTTTTAATCTGGACTAATGAGTTGTTGTCACGCAGTTTGATTATTTTTATTCCCTTAATAATGAGTTGGAGGCAACGAAACGTCGGGTTGTATTTGAATTGTGCACTTTTGGCTTTTCTTTTAAAACATACAAGTGTTCGGTATAAACATTGTTTCAAACTGGAATATGGTTCAGATTCGTTTGGTGACAAACATACAAACTTACAGCAGACCAGTCGAGGCAGGCTGAAGAGGATGTTAGGGATAAGCACGAAGATAGAAGTATAAGGCCTCATGAGGCATATTTGATATGAGAAGTGAAAATGAAAGGGAAGGGCAAGGTAAGAAAGATGGAAGTAAAACCCCAAGGGGTATGTTTGATAAGGGCAGGAAGAGTAAAAATAGTATTAAAACGAGTAGTGGCAGCGGCGCACGTCAACTCTGTTTCAAGGTGTGGAAACAGAACTGAGCTTCTGAATTTATTTCCCAGGGTAGAGTAGAGCTAAATAATGCAGGGGGACATAAGGGTAATGTCAAAATGACGAGTTTTATTGTGTTGTGTGCGAGTGCTTTGGAAGAATGCTGTGGTAAAAAGGGAGACCATTTTCTGGAAAAGTTAAGTTGAATTGAAGTCGGCAAGCCTAGACTTTGAATTTCTGGTGTGTGTGCAAGCTGGAGCTTCCGAGTGACTAACATGTGATTTGGTGCAATTCAGGATTTAAGAGTGGAGGTGTTGCGATCTGCCTTATTCCAAAACGAACCAGGATGAAAGTGTTTCTTTGCTTAAGAATGGCAAAGGGAAACTATATCCATCGGATGAACAAACATTTGCAGAAGACTTGGTAATTGCTGGCACGTGACAAACTCTAAGTAACTGGGGCAGATTGCAGTTGACCAGATATTGGCAAGGATGCTGATGGTCTGGATTACAAGTGTGCATTGATAAAACATTTTTCGTTGGCAACGAAGCTCAACTTCTTCATGACGGTGGCATAAATGAGTGTGCTGACATTCAGAGGGCAGTGGGAAATTTCAAAATTGTTGGCAGTGACCGCGGTGTCGGCAACGTTCCCGTTAAGTATTCAGATATAAACCTGAATTTTTGTGTTCATTTGCTTAAAAAATAATTTCTATGATTAACGGCTACAGATCACAATGCTTACTAAAAATGTTGATTGTTATTAAAACAAACATCTCAATAAAAATGCGAGGAGGATGAGTGCAAAAAATCTACATTCACACCCAACAATATGTGATATGCAGAAATCATCATCTCTTTTTTCTTAACAACAAATGGTTAACAAGGTAAATAAGCCTTAGCTTGTAAATATAACTATCTGCTATGACTAAAAAGCAGCTGCTTCTTAGCTTTAACACAACAGCTTCCCCCCCCCCCAAAAAAAAAAAATCGGAAAAGACAAACACATAATTTGATGAACAACACGGACGGAAAAATAAGAGAAACCATATTCCTCAAACTGAAATAATATTGCTTAAAAATACACATTTTTCCCCCAGTCCAACAAAGAATCACAAATTAAGCCACTCAGGTGCTTTAACGCTGCGACTACTTCTCCGAATGATGGCAGGTTCGACGCTAGGAAGGACGCATGGTTGGATTTCCTGTAGTTAAGGTTTCGGATTGTCGGGGGCCGTAGTAATCAAACAAGTCTTAGCCACAATTCAACTTGTGGCGACAAATGAGGAGGCGCACCGTCAAAATGCTCGCGTGACGGTGCACACCTCCCTGCAGTATGAACACTGAATCATTTTTGCACACCCCAGAATAATCAGAAAATCTAGGCACATATTTGGCTGATGACAAGACCATGTTCGATGGCCTCAGAAATAGTTGGTGCATCAACGGGAATTCGAGTTTGAAAGTCACCTCGACGGTATTGTATGACACATTTTGGTCTTTTAAGGTCCACATGTTTTCTTAGGCCCCCCCCCCCCCCCATCGGAAGTGACGGCTTTGTTTTGAACAATGCCCATTTTCGTCTTGACAATTCTTGGAATCCAGCGGTATTTCGAGTTGGACTGAAAATTACGCAAGTAGACAGGTTCGTTAATAGCAGATTCTCAGTGCAAATAAGGCTTGATTTATGCATCTTGCTTTTGATCAACTGTGTCTTGCATGCCACGTGGTTAACAAATGCAATTTAGTCCCGATATTTGTACAGAGAAGCAAGGTCGCTGGTGCAATCTTAGTTAAGGAGTGCGGACAGGTACGAGCAGATATATGATAATTTAGCATAGCTTCGTCATTAGTTAGGCCTTGTGTTAAACTAGTTTTTAATGACCTTTTAAAAGATATAACAGTTACCTCAAACTGCCTGCTACTAGCTAGGAAAGGCACATTTTTATGTGGCGTATTCCACATTGTTGTGAAAACTGCATGAACTCGTTTGACACGAAGTTAGGTGCATTGTCCGATACCAACCTTTCACAGTACCTGTACCTAGTGAATAACTCATGGAATTTTCGGATAATACGTTGCAGTTGTTGTAGACTTCATTTCAAATACAAAAGGGAACTTAAAATGTGCATAAATTATGACGAGCCATTCGTCCATTACACTGACGCACAAAATCTATGTGCAAGCGAAACCACACAGTTGTCGGCCATTACCACACATGGTTACTGCCCTTATAATCACTGTCTCTATTGAGTTGATATGGTTTACACGTTTTTAGCATTTTCTCCAAATCCGCCTTTATGCCAAGCCACCAAACATGTGAACGTGCAAGTGCTTTGATTGATACAAACTCACAATGTCCCAAGTGCAATTCTGTTAGGACGTACAGACATAATGCAGTTGGTATAACTAAACCCCTCCCCCCCAAAATGGCATGGCGGTCCCATCATAATTAATTTCTTCGATGACTACTGACCATCGATCGTGTGTCGAAAAACTTGGATAGCAAGCTTCTTTTACCATTAGCTTTTCTAGTTGACACTGAGAACCAGTAAAGCCTCTGTAGTTTGTAGGTTTATGACAGTAGCTCCTTTTTAGGAGGATGTTCACAATTTAAGGGTAGCCTACATAAAAAAAATCCGCCATTGTGTTTGCTTTTCCTGAATATGCTGCAACTCACCCGCCATTGAAATCTAGCAGCTGCAATAGCTGGAATCCCTATCTTGTTGCCTAATATCCACAAAAGTGCTTTCTGATCCGTTTACAATATGAATTTTCTCCCATATAGGTAGTGGTGGTAACGTTTTACTCCAAACACTATCAACAATACTTTACGGTCGAATTGAGCATAGCCCCCTTCATCTTTACTTAACGACCGTGACGCAAAAGCGATAGGCTGGGCTTCTCGATCCATCAGGCATAGTATGCATAAATGTCGCGCCAAGGCCTACTGGAGATGCGTCACAGACTAATTTTAGCTCTAACTTGGGGTTATAACGAACCGAAGAGACTGTAAAAAAGCCTGCTTAGCTGTAGGAACCGCTTTAGAACACTCTTTAGTCCAATTCCTGGGCTCTTTCATAGTCAACCATTTTATTAATTGGAACCAAAATGGGGCACAAACTTTGCATACTAGTTAAGAGAGCCCAAGAAAGACTTTAGCTCTGTAACATTTCTAGGCTCGGGCGGTAAACTAATAGTATCTAACACCTCAGGGAGGTTTCTCTTTCCGTCATTATCATTTAAGATGCCTAGATGTTTAAGCTCAGTTTGGTTATGCTTACACTTGTTTATCATTACTCTGACTCCACTTTCCTGCAAAGCAGAGCACACTTTGAATGATGTGGCTTTGTGGCCCTCCCTCTTTTTTCCAGCAATTAAATGGTCTGGGAATTCCTGCAAGCACTATTTCCATTCATTTTTGGCATATCCTCGAGGAACTATCCAGCCCCAGCGGGCACATTTGCCACTGGTAGAGCCCTCTGCACGCATTAATAGGTAACACAGGTTTTGAGGCGTCATCCAGCTCCATTTTCAAAACAGCGTCAGACTTGTCAATTAGTGAAAACTTGTCACAACAAGCCAGCTCACCAAATAAATCTTCCACTCTTGGTACAGTAAAGCACACTAACACCAATTTCGGGGGGGGGGGGGCCCGCCGTAACGCTATAGTTACCAATTACCCTCACATCCCCATCCGTTAGGCTTGAAAATAAGCACAATGCGTTTGGCACAGATGCTACAGTCAACGGGTTTTAGGATATCCCCTTGCACCAATCTATCAATATCACTTTGACTTTGGCCATAACTGCTAACGGCACCATCCCAACTTTACAGAATTTTGGCCTGGCATATGGTTTAAGTGCAGTTTGGGCTTTGATTTTATCCTTGAAGGTTCCAAGGTCCACTTCAAACAGGCCAGGAAACCGTTAAAAACTTCAGAGTCAGATGCAAAACTCCCATTATTAGTAGAAAGTTCTTGTTCACCAACTTCACTTTTATCATTGATTCAGGAGTTGATTCAGGATGCCTCCCAGGTGCACTACTGCACTCAAAGTCTCATTCTGTTCAATTAAGTTCACATTTAACTCAGTTATTCGTAGTTAGAATTCCCTGACTCCTCTGGTACGCGATGCCATTCTTTTCCTATATTAATGATTTTTCTTACTCTGCTCTGTAGATGGCACTTTTTTGTAGCTTTAGACACAGAAGGGTCGTGCAGCCTAAGTTTTTCTGCATTACTCACGAATTTTAAATGTCCCTTTCTACTGTAAGTCGAGCATTTGTGTGCCTTGTACTTGCATTCAACGCGTGTGGCTGGAATAGCCGCAGACAAAGTATACTACGTCTTTTTTCTTAGCCCTAAGACGTTTTGACACTACTTTATGAGCTGATGAACTATGAAATCCTTTTATATTAACTCTCCTCTCTCAAAAGTGAGAGCACTTTCACAGGCATTGTCAAAGTTAACTTTGCCTGCTTTCCTAGCAATAAGTTCTTTTCGACGTCATTGCAAGAGTTTCCAGCTCGGGCATCCAAGTATGTCCGGATTATTTACAGCGCCGAAAACCCTGGATTTGGCAAAGCCAATAACCGGGTTTTTTGGGTATAACTTTGTGGTGAAATGATGGCATTTACGCTCCGTTTATGCTCCATTTTCGCTCCATTATTTTCATATTTTCAGTTTTTAAAGACAAGTGCGATGCCAGTGAGCTACGCTGCACCTGCGAGGCCACAGGTCGCTAATGGGACTCAGCTCAGGCTAGCAGGAAAGCCTCCTCATTTCCCCATTGCCGTAGCAACTAGTGCTGTTGCTTGTTTACTTTCATTCCTACTGCGGACTGCATCTAGCTCCCTGGTGGCTACGTTACGCAAACGCAAACCTTTAGTTGTTTACTTTAGTTGATGCAAGTTAAATTTTAAGGAATATTTAAAACGTTTCCTGAGGTTCTACTTTCAGAAATGTTAAGCAAACGAGTTTAAATTGGAATAGTAAATGTAATAGCATAGGATTTGTTTAAGAAGTTTAAGACATTTTCAAAAAAGTGTGTAAGTAGTTAATAAATGTTACTAGTTTACTTCAATTATTTGTTAAGGGTAGTAAGAGCAACTTTGTAAGGTGAGACTTATGAACTCGTGTTGCATCTTGTTCAGTTTTGTGTAAACCCGGGCACCCAGAAACACCTTGGTTTTATATCTTTCAAACCCGAAATCACTGGGTTTGCATTTAGGGCCGGGTTTGGACTCCTTATTCATTGCTATACAACCACAAATAAATTGGTCACAAAACGCTTCTTTAGGATGATCCCTACACACACAATGAAGTGTAAGATGTTTAGCATCACTTATGTACTTTGCTACTGATTCGCCTGGAACTTGCTCTCTCTTTTTGAAAGTTACTCTTGCTGGTATCACGCTGGGGTTAGGATATCCTTTAAAAATGTATATGCATATACTGGTGAAAGGCCACTTAGTGACTTAGGTGCACAAAGGTTTCTAAGCAGCCCCTAAGTTTTCCTACCTATGCTAAATAAACGATTTGTTAGTCAGGAGCCCTGGGGCCTTGCCTCTTTATTACCTTATATTGGTCACATGACATTGCGGTTGTCAAGTAACCACGTGAGTTACAGCACCAGTGGCACTATCTAACCAAAAGTTAAAAACGTAGTTATCCCAGAGAACCCAGAGAAATGGTGGGATGCCTACCACATCCCACAAACACTGCAAACATCCAGTCAAATCAATGATTTTGTGGCATATGGTTGTATTCGTCATTGGTGAAATGAAGTTGACCTTCAGTTTGCTCAAAAGGCTTCATTTCTGTTTGAAGGGTTTCAGGGATGCGTTTGCAAGTATGAGAAACAGATGCACTTATTTATTACTTATTACTACCACTGACGTCCAAGATTATTTCCAAAATAGTAAGAAATTAATTTTGTAAAACTTGTAAACGTGACCGTACGTTTTTAACTTTAAGAGATGAAACAGGACGGAATGTCCAATAGGCTCGAGAAGGAAAACAAATTAACTTTCCTGTATGGTTTCAAACACTGCAGTGTTGCTGTTCTGTTTAGTCCACGCGAAACCTCACTGCTGTAGTCAGATGTTCTACCATTTTTACTTTTGCACACTGTAGATCGGCTAATGATTGGTGCAATCTACTTGGCTAAACGACATCGCTGGAAAATGTTTAAAACCTAATCGTCCTGATGTGCTTAGCACAGCTCTACAGGCAATTCAGGGTTCGTGCGAGTGTCCTGGAAAGTAATGATGAAATTCCATGCTTGGAAAAGTGCTTGAAAATCTTGAAAAATTATTTATGCATCATTAGTAGGGTGATGAATGGAAAGTAGACGATGTGACTAAAGAACACTGAGAAATTTAGCCAAGAAAGTTGTTGAGTTTGTAGCCTTACGTTGTTCTTCCTAAGTTTTGAAATTTGGGCTCTGGCTTTAACTGTATTCGTATTTATTTAACCTAGAGATAGTTTTAAAGAAACAAACATGACCTACGTAAATTAACACGAGGGAAATGTGCTACGTCGTAGACAATAGGGAGCGAACTGTAAGGTGTAAAGATACAGCCTAATGGGCAGGGGCGCCTCTACCGTTAAAAAAAGTGAGGGGGCCAAATGCCAGCATTTGCGTAAATAACGGGTATGAGGGTGAGGCGGGACAGGAACCAAGAGCCATCCATCCCCACTCCCCCCCCCCAAAAAAAAAAACCGAGCCGAGGGGCATAAAAATCATTGGAAAAATCTAAATTCGCTATTTTCTTCAAAACCTTTTTTTATGATGAAGCCGTACATTACGTAAAGGGTATAGGGGAGGATCGCGAAATTGGGTGTATATAGCATTAGAAATGGGCCGGGTAGAGTTGGACGCGATTTAGTATTGCCAGATTTTTATACCAATATTTATCACATTTTAATAATTAGTGAACATTGCAGGTCGTATTATAAGATGTATGGAAATAAAGATAGCACATTGTTACTCAATTAAAATAACTTTTCAGAAGATTTAATATACTAACGCAAGTTTACACTTCCGAAACAGCAACGTTGAATATACGGCTTTTTCTGTACGTGGTTTAGCTTAGTGCAAGGTTACCTATCGTGTTCGATTCGTCTACCCCGTCACGTTGTATTCTTTTGTTTCGAATCTTAGAGTTATTTATATATTAATAAAAATAGGAATTAAAATGCCAAACCAACGTTAAAATGAAAAGTTAACTAAAAAGAAAATTTCTTTCTCTTGATTAAATCTTTCTCCTGAAGAATCTTTCTTTCTCCTGATTAAAACTGAGGGCCCGGTCTCAGCAAAAACTGGTGAGGCCATGGCCCCTGCCCCCCCCCCCCCCCTCCCCGGCTCCGGCGCCTATGCTAATGGGTAATAGGTGGCACCATGGTAGAATCGTCCGATAGAGTTTCCGTTCGGGTGAATTTCAGTCTTTAAATAAGCAGTACGAGTTCCAGAAAAATGAATTTATTGCTGGGGCGTTTGCTTGTTTAAGATTACAATGTAAATGCTATATTTTAGCAACATTCGGTTCGAAGGAACTACGAAGCAAGTAAAGTGAATGCTTGGTGTCTGTCTGTCTCTCTGTCGGCGCAATATCTATTGAATCCAATTCATTACGCCTTTCCGCCGGATTCATTACCATTTTTCATATCCATCGTAAAACAAGGAGCAGCATGAAAGAGGAGTCTCCAACAAAATTCTGCCCATTGTTACACTGTTCGTGCCGAGTCCTAATTCCATGCGTCCAGTTGTCGAGCTAGTGTCTGTTTTTACTTTTGCGAAAAACTTACGTTAAAAATTACGCTCTGTATGTTTATGCCTAATAAATATGTGTGAAAAATATCTCTTGTGATGCGGGTTACGTCCCGTTTCGCCAAATACCGTCACGAAATTTTAGGCACACGAAATTTTGCAGAATTTTGCAGAATTCCTTTTTGCAGAATAATTTTTTTTCACATTACGTGCCTCGCTCGCTGCGGCTAAACACTTAACATCAGAAATCACAACTAATCACAAATTCTTTCGAATTAGGCACGCATCTTTAACTTCTGCAATGGTACATTTTTAAAGAATATTTTGATACTGCGAAACGGGAATTCTCGTTTGGGAAAGGGTAACCATCATGTGTATAACTAACTATTCTTAAAGGAGAACCTTGACATTTAATTGACGTATTGACGACCAAGCATTGTAAACAATATATAAAGTACACGTTTTTCCGTCTGTATTGCCAGTTTCAAAACGCAAATAAAATAAATTGGTCTTATTCTACCACTGCTTGTCTCAGTTAAATGTTTACCTTTTAAATCCCTGTTACATAGAAATACGGTATTAAATTTCGTGTACGTAAAATTTTGACAAATTAGTTTTGGCGAAACGGGAGTTCCCCGTGCTGCAAATAGCCCAAGCACTTGTCAGTTCGTAAGCAGCAGGGTTACTATGACCTTGAAATGAGAAAGGGGTTGTATTTGCCGGGCAAGGCCGACTGAAGTAGAAATTCCGTATCATGCCTCCCGAGCTCTACGCCAGTAGTCTCACGTGCCAGGAAGTTAGAGCCTCTTACCATTGCTTTGGTAAAATACGATTTTGGCGATATTAAATCAACTGGCTTGGAGCCAGAAGCTGAAACCTGCTGCTTCATTCCGAGACGGCCCTGTACAAACGGTGGAAGACAAGCCAGAGTTTTTTTTTTTTTTTTTAATAATTTCTTTGAGCCTTACGTCAGCCGAAGCAATTTAATGCTTGTGTGGCTGAATCGGCCCAATTTTGAACATTACCAGAATTAGAGAAGAAGAAATAACTGGCAAAGGGAGATGCTAACCCGGGGATTTGATCCGGGAAACCTCCGATCATCGTAGGGGCCCAAAGGTGTCCAGAATTGGGTAGACTAGTTCCCATAGCCGCTGAAGGAGCATGGTAGCCTCTCCCCGCCAAGTTCCCCTTTCCAGGGGTATGACCAGATCCGCAAGCCTTCAGCAATCAGGCTGAGGTTTCTCACCGCTTAGCCACGATGACAGTTACAGCATGGATACTCCCACCGGATGTGCGTGACATTTATTCGCTCCTGATACTGCATTGCGGGTTTCAGCTTCGAAAACCAATAAAGGGCCAGAGATTCCGGGGGATTTTGATTCGCAAATATCAAAATTAATCATATATCTTCAACGTGACAGCTACAACCATCATTCAGGGATACGATATCTGATTATTTTATGAATTCGCGGTGATCAAATACAAATTAGCTTGCTCCTGGTAACAAGGAGGGACCCACAGGGGCATAAAAATCACACAGTATTTATATTTTCGAAAGAACATTGCTTTCTTGGTCACCTAAAACAAAAAAACGAAACAAACACTGATGCATAGTGAGAAACCGACAAAGCCTAAACGTTTTATGTTGGTGAGTACTTACAATAAAACAGAAGGTATCTATATATATAATTACACAAATTCCGCAAGGCAGCAAGCAGCAGCCAGCAGCACAGCCAGCAGGACATACGATGCCATCTACCGACCAAGGCTGAGATAGTAGCTGCGCCCAGAACGCAACGTCCAGCAGCGCGAACATACGATGCCATATACCGACCGAACGGCAACTTAGTGAGGGGGGAGGGGGCGAGACCGGGGAGGGGAGGGGGAAGAGGAGTGAGACGACGCGGAATGAGCGAGCGAAGCGAGCGACTCCGCTAGTAGACAATTAAAAAGCCATAATTTGGCTGAAGGGACCGTTAGTCACCAAATTATGGCTTTTTAATCCTTGATCACTTCAAATACCGATGGTACGTACAATTTACTTTGGTTTTCGTTCATTTTCACTTATTTTTTTGTAACGCAGCACCAAAAGTGTTTCCAGTTCGTTCAAACTAGCAAATTTTCGAATGCCTATACTGTCATGCTTCTTCAGGCTTGGGCAATGAGACGCAGACGCATCAGCTGTCCAGTTGGTGAGTATGCGTCACATTGCCCAAGCCTGAGGAAGAATGCCAGCATTGTCATTAGAAAATTTGCTAGTTTGAAGAAACTGGAACACTTTTGGTGCTGCGTTACAAAAAAATAAGTGAAAGTGTACACCTTGTTTTATTCTAAGTACTCGCCAACATAAAAATTTAAGGTTTGTTCGTTTCTCATTATGCATCAGTGTTTGTGTTGTTTTTTGTTTGTTTTAGGTGACCAAGAAAGCAATGTTCGTTCAAAATTAAATACTGTGTGATTTTTATGCTCGTGCGGATCCATCCTGTTGGAGCAAGCTAATTTGTATTTGATCGTTCAGGGAAATTAATTATAAATTAATCGACAACTAAAAGACTTGAGACGTAAAACAACACCCAAAAGCACGTGACTCAGACCTTTCAAATAATGAGTCACGCCTTTCAGATTCACCATTTACACACATATTCAGTTTGACAGCTTCATGAGGTAACACGGCGGTGTTTTTACTTCATTCATATGAGTTGAAAACTTCCACACAATTTCAATATCATATTGTAAATGTTTTTTTCCCCTTTACTTCCGTCAAGAAGAAAAACAACGCAGCAGGTAGCAAAAAAAAAATCCCGTTGTATCAGTCTGGTGCTGTAGCTAAGGCCAGTGTGTGGTCATTTACATGAAAAAAATTCACCTGACACTCATCATCCGTCCGAGACTGAAATACGGATTTTCCGAATATGTCGACAACTCTACCCTCTGAGCGGAGGCGTAGCGAAGGCTTAAAAGTTGGAGGAGGGAATTTGCTGAGATGTGCCGACTTTTCTCTAGACAACTTTTTTTTTTATTTAAAGATAACACGAAGCAGAAAATGCTTATTTGTGTTAGCAACAGTCTACATTTTCAAACTAAAAATTCAATACATAAACGAAAAGTAACACTAAAAAACAATAAGTACATTAAGAATAGGAATAACACATAAACAAGATTATCATAACCTAGAACGTAATAGTATCATCATAGTGCAGTGGTTTGTTAAAATACACATATGTAATTATGTATATATTATGAGTTTGAGGAGACATTTACTGCTAGCAAGAAGTTTATTTTCAGTTTGGTTTTTAATTCATTAAATGTTTTGATATTTTTTAAGTTATCGGGGAGGTTGTTGAACATATGATTTGCATAGTAGTTTTTTCGCATTTTTCCATAAAAGTTTCTCCAAAGTGGAGTAGATAAATTTGTTCTTCTGATAATTGTGCTATGTTTTAATTTATCATAATTAGTTCTAAGTGCAAAGTAATACTTTAGAAGTGTTACGTAGACTTTAAGATCCTCAACATTCATTAATTTGTTTTCCTTCATAATTTCTTTTGTTTTTTTGTTATTTTTAAGATCTGTAATAAACAGTGTTTTAATGATTCTATTAAGAGTTTTTTGGAGCCTAAGCATCGACGATTTTGTTGAGTTGCCATAAATATCAATCCCATATCTAACATTGGATTGCACCAGAGCTTCGTAAATTAACTGTTTGTGTTTATTATTCAACATGTACCTGATATGATTTTGGGCATAATTTTTTTTAGTTTTTTGATAAGCATATTAATGTGTTCTTCAAATTTCCAGTTTTCATCGATGTATATCCCTAAGTATTTCGCAGATGTAGTTTTTTTTATGTCTGTAAATTCAATTTGAGTAATCGGATTTTTGTGAAGGTGTAGGGAAATATTTTCTTTGACTTGATTATGGCTAGATTTGATATCCATCTGTATGGTTCTTTCCTCACTAATGAATACCTCATTAGTGTAACACCAAGTTTGGACCTTGTCAAATTCCTTTTGTAAT
>JAHWFP010152152.1:27583-70509 GCA_023313725.1 Lithobius niger | reverse complement strand
TTGGCGAATGTTTTGGTGTGTTGATATCACTCCTTTGAAGGGCCGAACCATTCGGAACTTGGTGGCTCCTTTTACCAGTTTTGGTTTTTGATATGATTAAGTATACCAGGAGCCAATGAAACGAGCCCCTCCGGGGCGACAACAAACTGTTGCACTAAATAATCGATTATACAATAATTACCTAATTAGCAGGAGTCACATAACTATACACGAATTGCCAATACGCATAGAATCCTAGGGCAGCCTTCCAGGCGAACCGTAAAGCAGCCGCCATTTTTTCCCCCAGTGATTCGCCAATAGCCCAACAACAAATAGAATTCCGTTTTCCGTGCATGTTGTCAAAACCTGAAATAAGCTGGGCCAGTTCGGGTATAACTTTTTTTTTCATACAGAAACATAATTGGCAAAAAATTTTAGTCAAGGACCTACAACCCTTCATACGCAAACGATTCAGCTATAAACTGTTCAATAATCGAATAATATTTCAGTCACTTCCGGCCATACGATAAAAGTGATAGGCATGACCCGTTCAAATAAATGAATGGAGTGGGACGAAAGTCATTTAACAATAGCTCACGAAGCAAGCCCCTTTTTCTCCCCGACTGTATTTCAGCAACTGCTTTATGCATTACATGCATAAGCAGTTAAAAACGGAGCGGCTAACAATATCAAAATGTTACAATGCTGTAACCTGTAACAATGGTCCAACAAAGAAGCGATGCGCACAAGATTGGATTGATTTGATTTTGATTTTATTGAGCCTATAGATTCTGAGAATCATTCGCTCAAACTAACTATCCTACTTTTAAATTAGAGATCACTCAAACAAAAAGATGCAACGATGCTTGGGCGCCGGGAAATTAACATAATTAACATAACTCATTGTGGAGAACCAAAATGAAATGGTCTTGGTTTTCGCTTAAATCTTCAAGTTTTAAACTATAGGGTGCGAAATCGTTAATTTTGAGGCCTTACAGCCTCAAAATTGGGCGGCCGATATGATTGAACGACTTATTTAGTTCGTCAATACGAACTTCTGGAACCCAGTTGAATTGTTTGCCACGATTCTGTGTCTGCCTGAAACAATACAGTCAACTACCCATCGAGATGACACTTGCTAAATCTAGACACAGCTGTGAGTATGGGTATACGCGCTCTAATGCTTATTTTCTAAACGGCGAAGCCGTTTTTATACTTTATTGATAATTTATCGAATTCATTCATTATTCTGACCACTCGTGGTTCAGATTGCTGTACTTTGCTAAGTGTTGATTAAAAGCCCAATTGTTATTCATGTTTTGCTTCTCATTGCGTCTCCATTATCCAGTGTAATATATATATGTACACATTTTAATGATAGCTATCCTGACATTATGGTTATACCTGGAGTAACAATTACGCTAGATAAGATCATAGCACTATGATCACTTCTGTTATATTCTTCCATGTTCATATTCGCGGAAATATCAGTCATCATGTGTCTCAAATCCCCCCTCCCCCCACGGCTAATGATCCCCATCCCCTTTTCTAATGATCACTTCTATTCTTCCATGTTCATGTTCCTGTGGCAGAAATAAATGATGCAGCTACCCCTTTGAAAAGCAAGCTTCCCTGAAAAGCTTCCCTCCTACCAGACGCTCGGTGCCATTGGTTCTTAACTTAACTCTTAAAGTGACACCATCACCGAATGAAAGTTTGCAGAATCTAGCAATATCTAGCGCTGTCTATTGCTATCTAGTACTATCTAGCACTTGCTTGCACCAAGCCAAGTAACGGACAATGCCATTTCTTTTAACGAAACAAACAAGCCACGACATCCTCAATTATTACTGATTAAAAATTTAGTACGTCCTTATGAACTTGGGAGCAAGCTTATCAATATCACTGCCACTAGATGGCGCTACGGTATTTTCGTACGGATTTCAAACGCTAATGGGGTCACTTTAAAAGAAGTCTTGATTTTTACGATCTTACTTTGTAGAATACTTCATTGAGTTGACGTTACTGGGACTCGAACCTGCAAACTCCGTATCAAAACTCAGTTACTCCTATACTGTCTACACGCCATCCAGTGATAATTTTACGTGCTATTATCAGTCAGGGATTGAAAAAAGAAGGCCACGAAGAAAGTTAAAAAAAAAAATAAGGACGGCTATGTAGTCTTCACACCGGGTTCGTGAAATCTTTATCACGTCCTTGACGTTTGGAGAGATAATAAAGACTAAAACAGAATCTCATAACAGATTCTATATTGTTATAGTATACGATTTGTTGCTCTTTGACTACGCTATTGTGTTGCTTTTTCGCCTGTTTTACCGTGTGTACTGCTAGGAAAATATTAAGATCGTTGTAGTTTCGGCAACCACGTTTTTTTTTTTTTTAGGTGTCTTAGAAATTCCAACACTGCATCGAAAAAAACTGATAAGTATAGGTAAATTTCCGTTACCATTTACAAACAAACCAAATGGAATCACACTGGTCTTCCAGAATCAGCTTGTATTCTAGCCATCAGGAATGATGAATTCGTTAGGATTCCCTGGGCCTGGGACAAACTGGCTGTGTTTTGGCTAAAGGTCTGGGGGAGCGCCGTAAGCTTCGCCGCAATTTTTTTTCGGGTTTCAGATGCTATGCACGTTTACAAGAACGTAACTTTTAAAGTGTAATGATACTCTTCATCACTTTTTTCCCGTTCATCTTGTGCCTCATCCCTATTGGGCACAGGCCCCCCGCCCCGCCCGAAACGAACGTTCTTGAAACCCAGAGTTATATCGTCCGTTTTGATTGTTCGAAGCAGATGACGTGGGAACACAACAGCCAATCAAAGCTTGCTGTTGCCTATTAGTCCTCGCTTGCTTATGGTATTAATAAGTAGATAGATGTTTCACGTCTCGTGCAGGATCGCGTCCCCCACACAACCAATTGTGGAACGACTGGTCGTAGGATAGCCGACTTTAAAAATACGCTGTATCATTTTTGACGTAATAAACAGATACGACGTTTAGTCCAGGAATGTTTAGAGATGTCATGTTCAGAGATGTCAATTGCCAATTTCTGCTAGCAAATGTAAAACTTTGCAAATTGGGAGCAAAAATAAAAACTTAAGTCACTGCGTTAATAACAACGTACTGGATGGTGAAAGTCAGATAAAAGATTTAGGAGTTATTTTGTCAAAGGACCCAAATGCATCTTGCCATATTTGCGCTATCGTGAAAGCAGCTCGCACCCGAGCTGTAATGGGCAAACGGTGTTTTCGGTCAGAGAATGTATTTATGCTTATTAGAGTCTTTAATGTCTATGTTAGACCCATTTTAAAATATGCCTCACCAGTCTGGTCATCTCACTTACTAAAAGACATTGAGGTAATAGAGTCTGTGCAGGAACGCTTTACAAAGCTGCTTCCTGGTCAGTATAATAAATCTTATCAGGAATGCTTAAAAGTTCTAAATCTACCTTCAATTGAAATGCACGTCGCCTAGTAAATGACTTCATCCTTCCGTATGGTATTTACATGATTTGTACGGCATAAACAGTAGCGAATACTTTTGCATTCGCAGTTGTGAAAGAACTAGTGGTCATCCACTAAAGCTTGCAGTTAACTTAATTAAGACTGATTGCCGCAAATATTTTTTTTTGTAACAGAGTTGTCAATCTGTGGAACCATTTGCCTCCCGATGTCGTTTTGGCACCATCCGTAAACATTTTTAAAAGGTTATTAAACCTCTCTTTAAAGGGATATACCTCCCAGCGCCATTTTTCTCTATCCCCCACAACAAGTACGGCCCCAAAGGTCTATTTACTTACCCTTAGTCTTTCCCTAGCTAAAAATCCCTTTTAAAATGTGGCGTCTAGATTTTATGTTGAATATAATGGAACTTTATTTACGAACGACCCGTAAGTATACGATGCTTTGCGGGCTTACAATAACCATGACGTTTCATCTATGTGTGTGCATGTACTAATTTGCTAATAATTACCATGAGTTCAAAAATCTAAAAGCGTAATGTGGTAAAAATTAATATTAATTATTCCAACAGATCGCCGAAGCAAAATTATAAATTGTGATGTTAAAATACGAGAATCATTCCGGTTTGTGACGACACGATTATGCGTTTGTGCTGGTTCGTCTATTAGGCACAATGCCAAATGAGACAGTAGCTCCGTTCTTCGCTGCGACCTCTCGGAGTCTGCCCATGTGTAAGTACGAACATCCGACTGCTGTACGCCCATTCGCAATATTTTTTCTATAAAGTATTTTGTTTTTAATTGTTTTAAAACACAGGCAAGGTCTTAGCGATCAATTCTTGTGCCTTCCTTTGCCTATTGCATTAGCAATGAATTTAGCTGCAGACCCGTACGTTTAATGCCCCAACAAAGTAAAGCACAGAATAAAAACTACATTTTCGCAATTTAATGCGCGCGGGATTTTTTATATTTTTTATTTATTTAAAAGGAGTGACGCAGCCCGTGATTATTGACGCGGGCGCTTATGAGAAACAATGTTATTTTTTTCGCGGCCTAAAGCTGGGAAGGCAGCTTCTTCAAGCCAAGGCCGGCTGGGGCAGAAATCACAAGTATTTACAAATGGCTCAACGCTAAGGAATGGAATATGAAGCGATAGTTACACCATGGACATGAGCACGTATATGCATTCATAGGCCTTCCCGGTAAGGCCTTTAAATCCCTGGCGTAGCTCTGTGGGTGAATACGAAATGCTGTTAAAACCCTAAAATACTACCGAGGGGCATTAACTGGTCGGATTACTTGCAAACGTGGATTACCAAAGATTACCATAAATTACTAAAAATACCTCGGGTTACTTTAGAATACTTTGGAATACCTCAGATCACCACTGGATTGTCATCGGATTACCTGTTAATATTAACAGGTAATCCGATGTCAAACCACTGGTAATCCGAGGTAATCCTAAGTAATACGAGATATTCCGAAGTTTTCTTGTACTTGTATTATTTCGAGAGTATTCTTAAACACCAGGTATACTCGGAATACCAATTGAACAATTCAGAAAACCATGCATTACCTCGGATTACTGGAATATTACAAGGACTACTTTGGTTTAAAGGATAACTATAAGGATTACTTAGGATTACTGGATTACTACAAGGAATACTTCGGATTACTTCCAGATTACCACTGATTTTCTGAGTGGAATACCAGGAATTACTGAAGATTACCTGGGACTATTAATGATTACCACGGAATAGTACTGGAATTCCAAGATTACCTGATGATTACCAAGGAATACTGAGGATTACTTGTGGATTACCAAACACTTGTGCACCGGATAACCAAAGTTGATACCTCCTCCCCCTCTTACATTACGTAACTAAGTTCGATAAAAATTCGAGCATAAATAAGGCTTACTCTTGGGTCTGAGTTGTTGTTAGTTGCTCAGGGCCCAATCCAGAATGATTTGATCGGAACGAGTTTGATTCCAAAACCTGAATGACCCCACTGCGGCGAGTCTCACCTTTTAGGGGTGAGGGTTGGGGGTGACCCCAGCAATGATGCCGAAATCAATCTTGCCCTTCCTGTTGCTTTGAAGAATGCCCCGACGAGGGTCTTCAGATAAACACCCCGCTTCCACGAATTGGGGGAATGTCTGAATGATTGAGAGTTCCCCCGAACCCCGAACCGTCCCAACCCCTAAGGGTGAGTCGAGAGGCGGCCGAAGAGAGAGAGAGATGGAGATTTATGTTACTTTCTTGAGTAAAAATAGAAGAAAAAACTCAAAACCAACAAGCGTACAACAATTAAGTAAATAGTGGCAAACGTACATTATGGTTACACAGTTTAAAGAGCGTATGTGTTACTATAATCGTCGTGCAAAAAATATTTTACCTTTTTATAAGCCTTTCTAATCGCCGCTATGAAGAGCTTAAAACAATTTCTTCACGATTGCATGAATTTCTTCAATTTGTTAACGTTTTATTTTGTGCGCATAAATTTGACAACTACTATGGTTACAATTTTTAAAACTGTTTTCCGCGACTTGAAATCAACTTCTAGTGTCTTCCGTGCAAATTAAAAGTACGTTTTTTTTCTGGAATTGTAGGGCGTGATTATGGGGTTAACTTGTTCCTAATCAGACAGTACTAAAGTAGGGATAAAACACTGCGGCCAGAAGCACGGAGAGAATAAATAAAACCTTATATTTCGGTATTGTAGGTGTCAGGATTCGATACCTTCATCAGAGTACAATAACAAGCAAAACCACCATGCATATTGTGCTTTACTACACTCATCAATTTATCACAGTACTAAAATTTATGATTAACACATACAAATAAAAAATACACACACACAAACATATGGATTCCATTTCAAATTTATTTTTCATAATGCTAAAAATTCCTGCCATTCAAACCTAAGATCAAACAGGTAACAGTGTATACACATGTAACCTTCAAATGCTTCACTACACGTCTAAACATTCCTTTTCTTATCTTTACGAATATGCTGTAAAATGAGGCAGTAATAAGGTGTTTATTATTGTTAGCGACCTGATTGCGTAATTAGTTTTATCCGATCTTGCAGAAACAACATTCAACGGACTTAGCGCCACTCAAACCACACCCTACGCTAATCGGCCTAATTTATTTCTGCTTATCTGGCAAATAATGATGGCTCTGGTAAGTCTAAATTTACGAAAATGTATTTCAATAGCGCTATACACTTGGGACAAAAAATAATCAGACATTTTAATTATGCAACCTTTGCTTCATATCATAGTCCGGAGGATATATCCCCAAATTAGACGAAATTGTGCATTTTATCATAAAAGCATGAAACTTAGCAGGATAGTTGTTTACATCAACTTAAGACTTTTAAGCGTTGTAGGCATTCTCCTGAATCACTATTAGCCGCCATATTGGAAATGGGCAGCCAAATTGGCAGTCAAATTAAGTTTTTTTCTCATAACTTCTGAACGAATCAACGGATTTGACTTTTCTTTTTTTTTTCCGTTGTTCGTAATTAATTTTTTTTTACCAAAAAATTGAAATAACTTTTCATACGACCAACCATTTTAGCTGAAAATCTTAATTGTAACTACTGTTACACAGAATTCAGTGTTATACGGTCGGAATATTTCTTATTATACGATTTGCTTACTTATGGCTTAATAGGCCCCAGAATTTGTGATTTTACTTTGAAGTAATTAGTACAAAGATGAAACCAATGGTATTTGCCTTTGGAAGCAATTGTAACAACATATCAAAATTATACTAAAATACGATTAATGGAAACACGCCATTTGCCGAATTCGACACTTTCAACGTTATTTATTGAAACACTGAATTCGCTTTCACAGTTAGAAAAATACACTCTTCCTTTATTGTTCTTCTTGAAATATCCTTTCCAATGATACCAAACATAACCGGAAGTGATACTAATGTATTAGTGAAAGCCATTTTTGCTTTTCAAAATGGCATTTGAATAAGGCACTTTGAATTCCCTTTCACAGTTAGCGAAATTACATCCCATGCCTTTATTGTTCCTCTTGAAATTACCTTTCCAATGAAATAACAAACACAACCGGAAGTAAGTATTGGAAGTGGTATGACTGAATCATTATGAATGCATAGTATATGCCGTAATGTAAATAATAGGTTTTTTATAGGAATTGTTCACTTTTTGTGAAAAGCGTTAAGCTTGATGTGGATGCACATGAAGGATAACTTGAAAAAAAGGTATATGATATCAAGTTCAACTCCCCCCCCCCCCCCAAGGAAGTGGGGGAGGGGATGACTTACTCTCCCCCAAACGGTTCTCTGGCTGTAACGCCTTAACCATTAACAAATCAAAAGCATAAACTGAAGCAAAGACGTTCAACACACAATTCTGGACAGGAAAGGGATTAAACATCTTTTACGTTAGAGCAACCTTTGAACCACACAGTCGTATTTAAAGTATTATCACCCTTAATTCACATCGACGCTCCTATTTGGATTGGTTGTTATAGTGGTTTTCGTGTTCTAAGTGCTCTTGCAAGCCCTTTAATAGCTCGAAATGGTCGTGCGTCGAATTTTCATAAAGGGTGGAATCTATTCTTTTCATCAATCCTAACCGAATTTTTTTTACCTTAGGTAGGGTCCGTCCTACACCTACTGAAAGGCGAAGAGGTAACGGCATAGTGGCGAAAGTGTATGGTGATTTTAGAATTCAAAGTGTTCTTGCAAGCCTTCTAATAGCCCGAAATGAACATGCTTAGGATTTTCTGAAAGGTGGCGATCTATTCTTTCCATCAATCCTAGCCGAAAATTGTTTCGCTTAGATAAGGACTGTCCTACACCCGTTTAAATGTGTAGCTGTAATTGGTGTAGCGGTTAGTTTCAATTTCAAAGTGCCATTGTAATGTTCATATTTGTATTCTTATCTAAGTTAAAGAATTTCGGTTAGGATTGAAGGAAAGAAAGATCCATACCTTTCAGAAAATCCTAAGCATGTGCATTTCGGGCTATTAGAGGGCTCGCAAGAGCACTTTGAATTCGAATAATCATTATATGCTTTCGCCGCTTACGCCATTACCTCTTCGTCTTTTAAATGGGTGTAGGACGGTCGCTATCTAAGTTAAACAATTTCGGTTAGGATTGATGGAAAGAATAGATCACCACTTTTCAGAAAATCTTAAACATGTCCATTCGGTCTGTTTTTCAGAGTTATGGAAAACAAGGAATTTGGGCGCCATTTTCCAATATGGCGGTTCATAGCGATTGAGGAGAATGTCTACAACACTGAAATTCTTAATAATCCTAAGTAAACAATATTACTGCCAAGTTTCACGCTTTTATGATAAAAGGGGGGGGGGTTTATGATAAAACTGCACAATTTTAGACTATTGGGCCGTGGCCGCCATTTTCCAATATGGCGGCTCATAGCAATTTAGGAGCATGCCTACAACATTTAAAATTTTTAATTTTGATGTAAACAGCATTCCTGCCAAGTTTCATGCTTTTATGATAAAAATGCACAATTTTTGGTATATCCTTCGTACTATCGTGACTATTTAGCCACACTCTACACCCTAACTCGTTTTACCATTAAATACCGAAAAGAATTCGGGGAGAAAAGAAACTAAAAGACCGATTATGGATCACCAATCCTTATTAAGCGATTAATTTGATTCTGTTTGGCATTAGTACATCAAGCCAAAATCCCCAAAACGGTGACAAAATAGCCCCCCAAAATTTCAAAATTTCGCACAAAAACAGGACATCCCCTCCCCCAGTACTTTCTTCGGTTATACAAAAACCCCATAAGTATAGAGGGACCTGTCAAGTTTTCGCCATAGAAAGTAAAGATATCATGCAGAGCCAAAATGGCTGCCATCCCAAGTTTGTGGTCCGAACCATGATCAGTTAAGAGTGACTGACAATCATCGAGCTATCAGTTAAGATTGAAAACAAAAAATGACCGGAAGAAGCAATGACATGTTCGAAAGCACTGCACAAATTTAAGATAGGTAGTTTAGAAGACCGAGTGAGCTTCTGAGGGAGAGATGAAGTAGTTCGATTTGCTCGCTCGGGCGTTAACGACACCTCTTACAATTAGGCCTCTTTTAGGAGATTATCTTTTCTTAAGATTTCTGCGCGAATGTTAGCTCCATGTTCGACTACTTTCACTCGCACGTACCCCTGATTAACAAAGAACATTTTCCACTGATGAAATGACAACACAACTAGGTCGTTGCCTTGCTTCAAAACAACGGAAACCTCTTTCGATCCGCAGTTCTCAACTTCCAAACTCTGCGTAGCGTCAAAACGGAACGCAACACTCTGCAAGCCGATGTTGTCACCGCGCAAAATACAGTCATTCACGAGTGGCATCAAGCTTAAAAGTTTTTTCCAAGTTTTTTCATCGTAGATGATTTCCCCAAGTTGATCGTTCTGAACCTTCAGCAGGTGGACAAAGGCGTGGCCGGCTTTATTATTGATGTGGACTGCAGTTAGAGGGTCGTTTTCAAGAGTCAACAAATCGACCATCTTGGCTGTTGTGTATTTTCAGACTCGAAGACCAGATCTTCAGACTAAATTAACGACACGGTTTACAGTTGAGCAAGCTTACGAAGTTCCGTTAGGCAACCTTTGCCAGTGATTTTTTTTATTAGGTGCAATACGTTGAGATTCCAAAGGTGAAGTCCCGAAATATGACTCCTGACTTTCTGAAAGGAAAAAAAAAACACTAACTAACTTACTGACTTACTTAACGCTTACCTGGCTGATTAGACAAGTGTTATTTCGAGCTACTCATTTATTGATGAATGTAACCGTTTAATCAGCCTTAAAGATGGGTTGCCACCAAATCAAAGTTTGCAGAATCTAGACCATGCGCAATGGCTGTTTGCCGTGACGTCACCACGAGTTAGCCAATGACGAACGAGAACAACGGCTGTTTGGCCGTCTGATTGGACTAGCCCAGTCATGTGATAAGCACGTCACAGCAAACAGCCATGGTGCGTGGTATAGCGCTTGCTCGCACCAACCAAAGGAATGCGCAAAGAATCATCTTTTAACACAACAAACAAGCCACATCATGAACTGTGATGCAAGCCTCTAGTAAAAACAGGCGTAGCTCGGTCCCTAACAGTGGTCGATCCTTTTAATTACCCTTGGAGCAAAGAGGACATTCCCACCTTTCTATTGAACCTAATTGGAGTCTCATATGTCAATTAGAAGCATCACAACATCAGTTGAAAGTTGATAATGAGCGAATTAACAAATTGCAAACCCTCCTTAAGTATTGAGTAAAGATTTGGTATGGCCTCGTGCTCCTTTGGAGCAACATGTAAAGACTAACGATGTTACGGCCACCAGATGGCGCCACGGTAGAATATAAAGAAAATACAGTGGCACTGTCTAGTGGCAGTAATATCGTTCACCTTTACCGCTTGCTCCAAGGTGCATTCGGACTATACAGGGTGGCCCATAAAAAACGCAACAGCAAACCTTTTCCAAGTCCAAACTTTTTTGTTAGCACCCTCCAGAACCTTAAAGGGTCAAATGACGTCGGGGCTTCGGACGGACTAACTGGAAAATCGTCTAATGGGTTAATTGTCTAATATCTGTCTAAATAAAAAATCTCGAAAATCATCTAAACGGAATATCGTATAATGGCTAAACGTTTAACTGGAAAATAATATACCTGCAGTTTCTAGTTATACATATAGCTGCAGCGAGCGCGGAGGCTTGAGCGAGGCAGGGACGTTAGACGATTTTCCATTATACGAATTTTTCGTGTCAGACGATTTTCCATTATACGAATTTCATGTTAGACGAAAATATTCGGCGAGCCGCCCAGTCCGACAATCCCCCTCCCTATCTTTTACAATGAATAAACTAGCACGGTGGGGGGAAGGGGAGTCATGGGTTTCCGTCCCCCCCCCCCCCCCCCTCCTCCCTTACCGGAGGCCACTTCTCTTGGGGAACTTAGGGGCATTTCCGTCCTCCATTTCGGTACCTTAGGAACGTTTTATTCCTCAAAGCCCAAAAAAGTTTAAAAAAACTAAAAGATCAGAAACTTCTCCTGCCTTGTATGCCCTCGGTATTAGCAAGATGGTATTAGTGAGCTAATCCATTAATTATATTCAACAACTTCTCCGCCCTAACCCTTAACGTGGCACTATCACAGATTTAAAGTAGGCAAAATCTGGCAATATTTAGCGCTCTCTAGTACTATCTAGCACTTGCTTGCACCAAGAGAAGGAATGCACTACGGCATATTTTCTTTCAATGAAACAGAGGAACCACGACCTCCTTAATTATTGAGTGAAAATTTGGTACGTCCTCGTTCACCTGGGATCAAACCATACAGGTTATCAATATCACTGCCGCTAGATGGCGCCACGGTATTTCCCTTTTCAATCGATGGATAGTGCCACTTTAATGTCGTCCATTCCACAGTGGTACTGTGGTCCGTAAAACGCATGCTGCGGTAGGGGTGTCCTTAAATCGTGCTATGGTAGAGAAGTCCACAGAATTAAATCGTACGACCAATAAGAAAACTTTATGGCTGCTGGGGATATTTTTTCCGGGGATATTTTTTCCAGGGCATATTTTTTCCGAGGATATTTTTTCCTAGATTCACTTGCATATCCCCCCGCCCCCCTCGCTAGACGCGGCCCTACAACCTTTCTGTTGCCAAGCTGGATAATCGGCGTCGACAAGATGGGACCGATGTGGAAAACGTACCATGACATATTTGAAAAAGGAACAAAGGCGATAAAAACGACAATGTTCTCACTTAAAAGCATTCAAAGAGGTTTTTTTTACACCGCCTTCATATCGAGATTCATAGAAAACCTTCTGAACACTTTCGTGAAGATCTCGGGGGAGGGGGGTGGCGGGGGGCACCACGAGGAAGACCATTTGTAGAAATTTCCAATACTGAAAGTGCCATTTTTGGGCTTCAAATACCGTTTTTCCTCTATTTTAGTCAAATTTTTTCTGACCCCTCACCCTCGGTAGGGCCTAAAAATTCATGACCCCAAGGGCACTCTAAAAATCATGGGTCCCCAGGAATTTGCTCCAACGTTCCCCTCCTACTCCCCACAACAGTAAATACTAACCGGTCCCAAAAATTCAGAATTGATGAATATTCCAGCTGATATTTGCTGCGGCGTAGTTTCCTTTTTGAGCTTCTCCCACAGTATGCACTCTGCGTCACTGCCTGACCAATTTCCCTTGCAGTGAAGTTTATTTGCAGGAAGTGTAGTTTGTACATATAACACTGGCATTTCTGCATGGATTTTCATTTTTTTTTTTTTTTGATTGGCAGTAATGATTTCCTACAACTTTCAAATTTACTGTGGTGATCTACGGTGCTTACTTTGGAAGTTAACAACATGATAACCTTGACGGAAGTGGTCAAGGTCATTGTCTATACACTCCTCTGATTCCCTGTTGTTCTATCATTATTACTGTTTGTGATACAGTTTGGCACTTACATGCCTCTCGGGAAGTGAAACATCAGTACCAACATATCCAAAAATTTATTTAATTATACCTGTTAAACCTGTTCGTTCACTAGCTCACAGATGCGTTAAGGACTCCCGTCCTAATGTTTGATATCGGTAGGTTATAGTAGCATTTTAAATTTTTTTCCGAACACTCGAGCCGAATAGTCCAAAAATAATCAAAATACCCCTAATGTAAAATACTCAAAAATTGAAACATGCCTGAATTCAATCAATTTATTGCTTTAAATTTACACAAATACGATTTTGTCCCAGAATAATTTTAGCCCTAAGTCCCAAAAACACAATAAATATCAAATAAATAATCAGAACATTCAGTTTGCTAATTTCCCCCAAAATCAAACACATCAATAAAAAAAAATTGCTTCCTGTATCAGTACCGCATGCGCACTAATCATAGTTCAATCCTCCACTGACCTGTGTTTCCTTTGATAAGCTGCAGATATTGCTTCCCGGCTGGACTGGAGCACACACAATTTTTTAGAAGTTCTATACCGCGAAACTTTGCTTCAGGGTCTAAAGTTCATACCCAGGGAGATTATTTTTCAATGATGTTCAATAGTTCGAATTTTTAAAGTCCAATCACTACCTTTAAAAGTTGATCACTGCTGTAAAGTCCAATCACCGGTGCCAAAAGTCAATCACTGATGCTAAAAGTCAATTACTGATGCCACCAAAAGTCACTTTCCTAATCGCGAAACCCACCAAGGGTCTATCCTGGTCACTCTATCGCGAAAGGCCCCAGTCCTATTTCCTATGCCGAATGTTCAACTTTCCAATTTAAGCGAACAAAGACAAAGAAACGCGGCTAATCTCAAAACACAGACGAAAAACCAGAGCAGCTTCTTCAACAGATGTCAGGAACCAAGTGTCGAGCGAGCGGAGGCTCAATTTTCGCGCCTCGAGTTATCTGACGTCACGATTTTCATTTAAACCAACCAATCCAAAAGCTGGTAACATTGCGGCCCGTACGATGCTACACTCTATCGGTAAAATTTAACACTTTTTCTTTCATTTTTGCTTCTTTCTGACAAGAGATGGCGCCAGCCTCGCGCGCGCAACAAGTGAAATTTGATACTCCCATGCCAAAAATACCCTAAAATAAACGGATGCGTGCTGTGTCTCCAGTCAAGCAGAAAAACACGATATAATCTATTAAATTCCGCAACTCGGGTTCTAAATAAGATACAGACATGTGGTTGGCTTTAAACTATTCCCAAGACCACTAGCTTTCCAATGACATGTAACACCATAATAAAATATTTACTTTTGCCAAAGTTGTCATAACGATAAAGTTTATAAAGTAACAGAGGGCAGGGGAGCTTAACAGCTCATAAGCCCACCTCCAGTAGCAGTTCACCACTCAACCTTATCCAGTCTTTTTTTGAACGAGTTAAGACTGGCTGCCGTAACTACCTCTTCAGGCAAGCGGTTCCAATCATTAACAACACGATCTAAATTAGGGCACTTTCCCGTTAAATTCAAAGTCTTTTAAACAAATTTTTCTACCAAAATATTGTGGAACTGTAATTCTACTCCATTGTGTTTCGGAAGTACGACCTTGGCCTTTTAATTTAGGGAAAAAGCGGATTTTTCTTCATTATTCATCTGTAATTAAATTTTAATCAATTTTGCTAGGCACTAACTATGAATGGATAACCCATGTAATCTTATCAAACTATTTCGGAGGTCATTTGACCTTTAATAAACGTTAATTTGTATTAAATTCCAGTTTTTCAGCAAAAACGGGAAATTAGGCCTACAAATAAATCGTATATCCAACACACAAACATACAACGTAATACAAACGAACACTAAACAGAGGAAAACACAAAGTCACTTTAAAGTGGAGTCTCACACAACCAATTTACCTCACTTTTAGTCACTCAATTCAGTTATTAATCGAAAATCAGTGGCTTCAAACCAAATTCCAATGTCAACAAATCAATAAGAAAAATATCCAATAAATTAATGAACAGTAAATGTGTTCCACGGGGGTACGTAGGCTAACAACGAAGGAATTTCACTTTTTATCCAGTTAAATCCAGTTGATGCGTCTTTAAAAATTACACAGGGATGAAGCCAATCTAATTGTCTACCAATCTCGAAAGTTTGTTGCGGGCGGAACGATCGCCAATTGCCGATTATTGACATAATACTTGCAAGTATTTTATAACGAGGTCGGAACTTGGCTTTCTACAAAAATTACTTCTACTCAAATTTAATCCAAAATATTAATACCAGTGATTCCTACATTATATAGGTATGTGCCAAGACACCTTTTGTTTCTTAATTTTGACTTTTTATAGGTTAAACCAATTTTTTTCTCTTCAGAATGTTACTACGGTAAGGTTTCCTCCCGTGATGGGCTTGGCTGGCCAGCTGCAGCAATAAATTTCGCTAAGTGCGCTGTGACAGTTCTTTCCCCTCATCCGTTGCGCCCACGCAGAAAGGGGCCATCATGAAACCAGAAATACTTCTACTTACTAATTTTTTGACTGCGGTTATTATTTTTCGCTAATGATTATTAATGTTTAACTACTGGTTAACTAAGCATTGTTAAGGATAAAAACACTAAGTATCAACTTTGCACATAACTCGACACCAAATTTCAAAGACATAAGGCAATAAAAAAAAAAAAGAAAACATGTACGGCACACCAATGAAGCATATAGGCCTATTGCGTAGTGCCTATCTTCGATACAGCTTTCCATTATAGCATTGAATGCAAACATCAGGTGGAAGTTCTGATTTTTGGAAACTAAGTTTAATTTAAATAAAAATACGGTTTAATCCTCAGAAAAATGTCTTTCTTACTTTTATCATGAAGTTCGGTACTTAATCGAATAGGCAACTTTATAGGCTACTTTATAGGGTAATTGGAAAAAAATATCCCCGGAAATAATATCCCCGGAAATAATATACCGGTATAAATATCCCCTGGAAAAATATCCCCGGTAAAAATATTGAATATTGAATATTTGGTACGTCCTCCTACACCTTGAAGCAAGCCGTGGAGATTAACAATCGCTGATAGTGCCACTTAAGGTAGTCTATTCCGCAGTGGTACTGTAGTAGGGTAGTCCGAAAAAAGCCTGTCTAACTCATGCTGTGGTAGGGGTGTCCGTAAAACGTGCTGTGGTAGAGGAGTCCGCACAATTAAATCGTAACGACCAACAAGAAAACATTATAACTGCAGGGGATATTTTTTCCGGGGATATTTATACTGGGATATTTTTACCGGTGATATTTTTTCCGGGCATATTTTTTCCTAGATTCACTTTATAGGCAATTTTCAAACTTGGACTCGATGAACACAATATTTCAGCAGAGGGGTAGGGAAGGAGATAGGAGGAAGAGGGGGGGGGGGGGGAGGTTAAATAATCAAAGGAAGGCCTTCTTTCACAACATTCAAACGAAATTCATGTCAGTATAGATTGTCCCTTTAAGGCAGTATGCTAACAAGTTATTTTTTCAGTTACGTTCTCAAATAGGTCAAATACTTTGTATATATATATTTTTTTTGGCCTTGTACTTCGGTATTTTGACCAGTGGCGTACCCCCGTGTACGTGTCATAAGTCTTTAAATAGTTAAATTGCGCTGGTAATTATCGGGTAAGGCTTGCATTTCTATTGGAAGAGGTCGCCAACTGACCAATTGGGACTTTATTACGTATTGCTTTCGCAGTACTGTTATTACACACCAAATCTTACCATACCTCAGTTGCCAGGTAATGTTCTGAGGCTCACTTGCTAATCACTCACCTTTGTGTTCATCACCACTAACAAATACTAATTAGGCTATTGTAAATAAATATTCTTTAAAATAAATCTGTACTGCACTATTGTTAAAATTATTAAAAGGGGTATAGTCCACTGCGATCCACATCCATTCTCATAGTGACAAAGCTCGAATACACCTTTCATTGTACAAAATAACACATTTTGGGTTCGTGCTCCTTAGCAAACAAACGACAAACAACAAAACATTCTTATGCATTTCTACGAATTTCGCTAAATATATGTGTGACGCACAAATACATCAAGTTAATTCCTTAAAAGATCTTGGTCGCATTCCATTAGTTATCGAGGGGGGGGGGGGGGTTAACTATCAAAATTTCGATAACGACTTCTGTTCTCTTTAATATTGGGTCAAGCAAACGTAACACTTGTAAATTCGGTTATATCCCAATTTATTAATTTTTTAACTTGACTCATTAGTTCACTAAATAATTTTACCTAGATAAGATTGCAAATTTCTTTGAGGGATTGAATTTCTTATTTTTGGATTCAACCAATTCTCTTAAGGAGACATATCAAATAAAAACACTGTCTATACTTAAGACACGAAAAAATACAATAATACAATAAAACTTAGGGATTTCCAGTTTTTTAGGCTTTTGCTGGGAAAGTTCGCATTTTTATGGAATTTTTTATTTTTCTTACTGTCATAGTTCGTTCTATCATCATTCTCATGGATTTTCACAAATTTGCGAATACTTGCAGATATGGCAATACGCCAAGTTCAGAATCATGGAATATGTCCCCTACTCTCTTCACCGACCGAGATGCAGAGTTCCATAACTCAGTGTTTGAGTGCTCTTCGACGTTAACGACTATTCACCCTCTCAGTCTATTTAGATCCGGCGCATCCAGAGAATCGTTTTGGTATTAATGCGGAATTATATTTTTTACTAAGCGTTCAGGGTGGGATTTTCGAAAATTTCACTTTCTTTCGTCTTCAATACACAAGTGTAAACACACCCGTGCACACAATCTTCCAGGAGCTCGGTTATTAATAAAGTTATCAGTTTTCAGATGGATGTAAAGTGTGCTAAATAGTTTAACCATTCCTCGGTTCTGAAGTGGTCCAAATTGGGGAGGCGCCGCCCCCCCGAGAAACAAACCGTCGACAGAAAACACGGCTGAATCAACTTCCAGTCCGTAGAAAAAAGTCTTTCTTGTTGAATAATTTTTAAATTAATGCAATTTAATTATTGGGACGCTGGTTTCCGAGAATTTCATGTACTGGGGATCTTTTAAAAATTCTCTGCAGACACTACGATTTTTTACTTTGGTAGACGTGTTGGTAGTAGCCGAATTAGCATAATTTTGAACCTGATGTACGGTTTGGTTCAAATTGCAAAGTTTTGGGTTTAAATGTACAGTTTTTTGGTAGATGAATTTGTTTTTTCATCACATGGGATAAATATACTCAAAATCAAGGAAAACAGTTCTTCCAGAGTTTATGACGTGAATACACGAAGCACAGGGGATGTGTAGCTAGGTGTGCGGCTCGCAATTTGTAAGGGGCTCACTCTGTTTCATCTCAGAGTGACCTCTAGTCATTATGGCAGCATGCACACCCCACCGTACTCTTGTAGACTACCTTTGCTTGGTTCTATTTTTTTTTTATCTTCACAGTGCTATTGTATGCCTCTCGGTTTTGGCTTAGACAGGGCTTAGTTCGTATTGCTAGCTCTTATTAAACTGTGGGTGGAAGATTTGTACTTCAGCTTTGATTAACTTCATAGTTCACGGGTTTGAATCAATGGGTTTGGCAGCAAACAGAAGAATGAGGTTTTATGGCAGTATGCCTCAATGGTTTGAGGTCTTAATTCATTCTATACACGGGGAAAACTGGCAATGTCACTTACTCACTCTACTGGCGTGGGACCAGGGTTCAGGTGTGGTCGTGGCGGAGACACCTCCACATTTAACTTATTTTAAGGGTATTTGGTATCATCTGGGATTTATTCATTAGGCCCGAGTTTTGGACCACCCTGTATCTACAAACTTCACATTCACATAAACAACTATGAACATCACACGTATATATGCTCTTAAACTCGTTGTGGGAAATGTTAGAACGGATTGCTGTAGGTATTTCATTTCCCACGGAGTTGTAAATATTTGGAATGTGCTACCCCCAGACGTGGTAGTAGCTCCATCCCAAACCGTTTTTAAGAACAGACAAGGTTTAGCAAAGTTGATCTCTCGAGATACACTATACCACGCGCAATGGCTGTTTGGTGTGACGTGCACATCACGTGATTGGGCTAGTCCAATCAGAAGGCCAAACAGCCGTTGTTCTCGTTCGTCATTGGCTAACTCATGGTGACGTCACAGCAAACAGCCGTTGCGCATGGTATAGGTGGACTTGGTGATGTAACATGACTAGAGCCTTGGTTATTATTTTTTATTTTCCTTTCTTTTACCAAGAATTTATGCTTTTACGCATATTTAAAAAAGACTAAATCCTTTGGCTTGCTATTATTATTTCTTTACACGTATTTTAAGATTGGAAAATTTTAAATTGTATTAGGTCTACCATATTAATTGTCTTGCCTTATTGTACAACTAATTCATTGTAAATTGGGTTATGTGATTCTTAATCTAGGCTAGGTGTAAGTGGATACAATGTACCCTTCCTAGTCCTTATGAGTGTTTCGCATTAAAGTGCTTCATTCATTCATATCTACGGTGAGTATTAGGAAAGTGTGGGATTCGACAACGGATAGGAATCAGACAAGATGGCCGCCCCCATCTTGGAAGAAGCCCATCAATTTGGAAGAGCTAACGTCACATCCGGCCCGCCATTTTGAATGACGTCACTTCCTGGCCGCCATTTTGGGGTGTTTCGTATCGAGGTCTTGGGGTGTTCATTATTGAAGTCCACCATTTTGAGGCGTCGGCCATCTTGGGGTGTACTATATTGAAAGCCGTCATTTTGGGGTGGCTGCCATTTTGGGGTGTTTCGTATTGAGGTCAGCCATCTTGGGGTGTACCTTTGTTAAAATGGCCGTAACTCGGGAACCACTGGTCCGCTAACTGTTCGTTTCACATGGCTTTAAAGGAACCTTAAGGAACGTTATACAAACATCGAAACTACGTACGCTAAACATATAACCATGGACTTATACAGGGTGGGGCAGAAAGGACGGAACACCCCAGGCAATTCCAGCTGATTGATACTAGAGCAGTGAAACCTTGCATGGTATGAAGGTGAATAGGGGCCCCACGAATCATGTATTTAGCACTGACCTTGACATATTCTTTCAAGGTCATCGAACATCTAACTTTTAAACCATGCTTTGTAGAACCTAAGTTTAAATTTGAAACTTGTAGACATTGGCAAGACATGACCAATGCAAAACATGGAACGAAAATCGGATCATTCGTTTACGAGTTATGGGTATTACAAGCATTATGCTGTCGTGCAGCTAGAGTGGCTTCCCTGCCAAACAGTTTGAGAAAAAACGTAAAGTGGTCGTCAATAACGGGTACGTCTTCTAGAGGAAGAGTAAACAAACAGCAGCTACCATGCCAACGACTCCACACATTACAATAGCCGAAGAAAGGGCCATTCTTTTGAACGCCAAAGTCAACAATTGAAAGGGCATACGGTGATAGCTTGTGTGTGGCTTCTCAATGACTTTTAATAGGCTACTTTCATTCACGCTGCTGTTCTGTGAAGCCATCCTCGAATTAAAGCTGGACTAGTTTTTTTCTAACCAGCATTTCAACATGTAACTAACTGAGGATAAGCAGAGAAGCCAACGGGCAGCAGTTTCCTATGTTGCTTCAGGATCAGTTGATAAATTGAACAAAAGTCTTAACAAAAATACAAAAGTACCATGCAATAAACCAAAAGACAAAACTGTTGATTACATCCATGCAAAACTTTGGCAATAAACCATAGCCTACAAACCATTTAACCGCATGTTGCGTTTAAGGGATAAAATCGCCTAAAACAAGCAACTTTTATCGATTGGGGGAGAGGGGTTGTAGGAATTTGTGACCTCATTGTCGAGGGTGAGTTGCAGAAGCTGTGACACAATGTGACAAGGGGAGGGTGGTGGTTAGACAGGCAAAGTTCGTGTGACACCATTTATGGACAGCCCCTAACTGTACTACAGGACATAGCCGTTTGGTGACCTTGAACAATTCCTTCAATCTCATTTATTTACAAATTTGAGAACTAAGCACTGCAGATCTACAGAATGAATTTTAGGAATTTGCTACATACAGTACAGTAGACCATGATGATCCATGACGATAAATAAACAACTGAATGCGGACCATAAGCATGTTAAGTATGTGAACACATTTGTATGCAAATTGCGATTGGTTCAATACATACATACACGTAGTTCCAAGTGAACAGGAAAGGTCTACCTCAGGAGGGAGTCCAACTGCTTAACACGGACTAGCAACCCCCACCATGCCTGCATACACAAATGAACAGTATCTTGAAATGCTACTATTGTATGGGGAATGTCAGCGGAATGCTAGAGGTGCCAGGATGTATGGTCAAAGGCATCCTGGTCTGGTACAGCCATCCATAAACGCAATCCTCCGTACTGTTCGGAGAGTTCAGCAAACAGGATCAGTCCAGCCTACACATCCACCTGGTCGACGACGGGAGGCCACCAGTGAAGCCAATTCGGCTGCAGTAATAACTTACGTCCAACTACACTCACATACCAGCACGTGGGACATTAAACAGCAGAGTGGGTTGAGCCGTCGTTCTGTGGGCAGGATACTCCACGCCAACAGATTTCATTCATACCACGTTCATTTTCACCAGGGACTTGAGGAACGTGATTACCAGGCCCGTCTTGACTTCTGTAACTGGCTGACACTGGATGTAGGGAATGGCGAGGACACCCGTATTCTGTGGACAGACGAATCCCAATTCACCAGGGATGGTGTGGTGAACACCCACAACACACATTACTGGAACGTGGAGAATCCACACTGGCTGCGGGAGACACATCACCAAGTCAACTGGCAGGTCAATGTCTGGTGTGGGATCATAGGTGGTCGGATTATTGTCCCAATATTCTGCCAGGGCACACTTAATGGTGTTAGGTACAAACAACTGATACTGGACGGGGTTTTGGAAGAGTTTGTGAACGAATTACCACTTGCAGCACGTCGACAACTATGGTACCAACATGATGGTGCTTCCCCACACTTTGCAGCTATTGTGAGGGAACATCTCGATGAAGCCTTTCCAGGCCGTTGGATTGGACGTGGTGGACCGGTCGGGTGGCCTGCACGTTCCCCTGACCTCAGTCCACTCGACTTCTTCCTGTGGGGATACCTAAAGGAGAAAGTGTACCTGACCCAACCTGCTGATGTCGCTGATTTGGAGGGATGAATTCGCGAAGCTTGTGCTGCTATTAGCCCAGAACAGTTCGCTGCAGTTCACACTAGCACCGAACATCGTGCAAGATTATGCATTGGAGTGGAGGGGGGACATTTTGAACACTTTTTACACTGAGGGTATGTGCTAACCAGTGGTCCGTTATTTGCCCAGGTGCAGTTATCGGTAACCGATGCACCAACGTTATCTCCCTTTTTTTCGTCCGTTATTAGTGTCATCGGATGGATGACCTTACCAGCAGGCTATATGGTCATTATCGCTAACACCATGGGAGTACAATGCTTACTATGCGTGTTTTCCAGCAGTATCGTTGCGTGGTACTTTTGTATTTTTGTTAAGACTTTTGTTCAATTTACAACTGATCCTAAAGCGTCATAGGAAACTGCTGCCCGTAGGCTTCTCTGCTTATCCTCAGTTAGTTACATGTTGCAATGCTGGTTAGAAAAAAAACTAGTCCAGCTTTAATTCGACGATGGCTTCACAGAACAGCACGTGAATGAAAGTAGCCTATTAAAAGTCGTTGAGAAGCCATACACAAGCTATCACCGTATGCCCTTTCAATTGTTGACCTTGGCGTTCAAAAGAATGACCCTTTCTTCGGCTAATGTAATGTGTGGAGTCGTTGGCATGGTAGCTGCTGTTTGTTTACTCTTCCCCTACCTGTTATTGACGACCACTTTACGTTTTTTCTCAAACTGTTTGGCAGGGAAGCCACTCAAGCTGCACGACAGCATAATGCTTGTAATACCCATAACTCGTAAACGAATGACCGATTTTCGTTCCATGTTTTGCATTGGTCATGCGTTGCCAATGTCTACAAGTTTCAAATTTAAACTTAGGTTCTACAAAGCATGGTTTAAAAGTTAGATGTTCGATGACCTTGAAAGACTATGTCAAGGTCAGTGCTAAATACATGATTCGTGGGGCCCCTATTCACCTTCATACCATGCAAGGTTTCACTGCTCTAGTATCAATCAGCTGGAATTGCCTGGGGTGTTCCGTCCTTTCTGCCCCACCCTGTATACTGTCACGTGCTTCCAGCTCCGTGATATAACTGACCTTTTATTCATGGTTTGATGTTTCCATTACAATATACGCGCGTTAATTGTGCTATTTGTGCAGCTTCGAATGAACGTGCTGCAAACCTATTTACGTTTCCTTTTAGACTCAACTTTTATTGAGCCCCATGTACTTTCTTTCACGTTTGGTAGGGTTCGAAACTTAGCCGATTTTGTCTACACGACCACTAGTTTACTCTCAATAATGTCTTATAATAATGCACGAGGCTCCATGACTTCTGCTGTAAATTTCCGAGTATGTAGGCCTATTTACCCCGACTTTTTTTTTCGCATTTAAAAGAATCTCTAGAAACGAGGCATTTTCTGGACTGAGGAGTTGAAGTCTTTTAACACGTAACTCGTTGTTAGGAGATGGTGATGAGGAGAGGCTCAGATTACTCCTAAAATCCAACATGATTTTGTATATTTATTATAGAAAAAAAAAAAGAAAGAAAATGTAGACATTCTGATAGGGTGTGTTGTGTAGCCCAGCGGTTCCCAACCTTTTCTACAGTATTCTTGGGACTAGCACGCAATGGCGCCCCCCTCCCCACCCCCATTGGTATAGGTCGGATTGGGAGAGGTCGAGCCTTGGGCATGGACCTCCAGATTCCTGGGGGGGGGGGGGGGGGAGGGAGCGAGATAGAGAGCGAGTGACATAAGCTTCTCCTGCGTAGTCCAGCTACCATATTTTTAAGAAATGTGCATGAATTTGAAACATTTTCCTGAAACTTAGGTATGCAATTTTCATAAGAATCCCTTTCAAATTTTTCAGAAATATTTTTTGTTTTAACGAAGGCCTCATGAAGTGGGAGCAGCTACTGTATTTTTAAGAAATAGGGGTGAATTTGAAATGTTTTCCTGCAACTTATTTTTTTTTTTTTTTTTTACTGATGGGGCCTTCCCATTGATCTCAGTGTTCCCGAGCGGCCCAATGCGACACTGCATTGCAGTATAATTTTTTTAAACAAAATCTAGACACACGCTAGTGTGTCGCGCCAAGTTAGGCAACAAACATCACATCAATTCAATTGTCGAGGTTGTAAACCATTGTAGCGCGACGCCATTGCGTCAGTGTCTTATATCTTGAAGCATAGTTGGGCACATTTCAGGTACCTGGAGAAAAATAATAATGCGGTACAAAAGCTTAAATTGTGTTGAAATCGAGAGCAATGACCCACATGACAAAAATTAACTCGTGTTTGAATTCCAGCTATGCTGCTTTCAATATAAAATCTGCCCCTCAATAACGTTAAAAATGTGTTACTACAGCTAGCTAGTCCGCTCATCCTCATGTTAAATCCCATAGGGTGATCATTCGTCGAATCCGAGATAACGGGAAGGCTTCCAGCTATGTAATTGGACGAAAGGGTACAATACAATACGAACTGCGTACTTTTTATGGTTTGGAGCCTGGGGGCGTAACAGGGATGGCGTGGGAGGGCGCGTAAGTACGAAAATATTGTTATAACCATTGTTAGAATTGTCGGCATCGTCTCTCATTGGACGGCCAAAGTTCCGACAACAAGAACGTGTATACTGACGTGCGTGCCTAGACGCGCACTAGTGTACCACGATAAATCTAAACAACGTCGTAAAGAAATTTTATTCACGTCCAATTCACGAAAAATAAACCAACTGTTATAATAAAGTCAAAAACTGGTAAAGAAGCCACCAAGTTGAGAGTGGTTCGGCCCTTCAAAGGATTGATATCAACACACCAAAACTAACTAAATACAACAAATTACAACAAAATTAAAACCAAACCAAAAGCCAATAAAGAGGTGAGTAAGTTGAGAATGGTTCGGCTTATAGGCAAAAGGTAGTTCCAATTTCTTGTTGACGTGGCACTTTATTACTCATCTGCACGGTAGTGGAGTTGAGTCAATACACAATTTTAAAAAAAGGAGTGATATCATATCAAAAACCAAAACTGGTAAAAGGGACCGCCAAGTTCCGAATGGTTCGGCCCTTCAAAGGAGTGATACCAGCACACCAAAACATTCGCCAACTTAATCGCACCGAATAATACTTTGGACGTTAAACGAAAACTTGAACATTGCTACCGAAAGTAGTAATGTTCTAGTTTTCATTTAACCTTCTAATTATTAAGCAGTGCGATTAACTTGGCGAATGTTTTGGTGTGCTGATATCACTCCTTCGAAGGGCCGAACCATTCGTAACTTGGCGGTCCCTTTTACCAGTTTTGGTTTTTGATATGATAAATGATACTGGTTAAGTCATGGAAATCTTAACAATAATGTAATTTTTAAAAATGGATGATAGCATTAGCAGGTATAGGTGTCTCACTTCGCGATGCATCGTTAAAAAAAAAAAAAAGTTCACCATTGATCTGGCAGCGTCTCGCGCCTTCCCTGCGGTTGCTCCGCGCTTCCCGAGGGAGGCCCGCCTCCCCGTTGGGAAACGTGGGTGAAGCCTGTGGGGTAGCTAGGGGATTTGATCCGTTTCGACAGCAGCAATTTGGGACAAGTTTATGCTAGGGATAGTCCGATATTGATATCGGTATCGGTATAATATGTATTTATCGGTATCGGACCTCTGTAAGGCTACCGATACAGATATTCGTTACGGAAGAAACAAAACCGTCTTCCCTGCAAAACATGATACCTAGCGCGGCAAAATCAACAACCAAGTGAGAAAAGCAAAGCCATTTGCTCAGTTTGTAATGAAACTGTACCACATGAAACAAGAAACTGAAGTTGCATTTGTATGGAAATTAAACTTTTAGTGGTGTTTTTTTTTATATTATCGGTATCGGCATCGGATAAGATCGGATCGGATCGGTTTACCCTTCATTGGTATCGGTTCGGTAAAAAGTCATATCGGCCGATCCCTAGTTTATGCCGTCTTGCGGGTCAATACCATCGATCTCCTACGTTAATCAAGTGTTTGTTTGCGATGTTGTAATTATTTTCAGGCGTCAACACGAATCCAACACCTCTCTGTCCCTTCCCTACAAGTGTCCCCTGTTCGATTCTGGACTTCTTCAAAAGTTGACCAAATTTGTCCACGGACATGATTTTTTTTAACTTTTAACATACAGTATGTCCCAGAAGTCCCGTCCATCCAAAATAAAAGGCTGTATACTGGTTATGAGTTGGTAATAACAACGTCCTCGCATAGGAAATCACCTATGGCGAATCCGATGATGGTTCCCAAACTGACCTTGGAGGTCGTCTTCAAGGTCGTCCAAAATATATCTCCTAAACTATTCAAGATACGGACATAAAGTAAATTAGAAAGTTGTTTGGGATTATAACACAAGGCCAACAAAGAAAACAGAATTGAAATCGCGCCGCAAACACGGAAAATATGGGCAAAACAACTTGGACCCAACTGGGGAGCCAACCAAGGGGCAGCGATAAGCCTAGAAAGTGATCAAATACAGTTATTTCATAGCCTTAAGTTTAAAGGTGTTTTGAAGCAAAGATTATGCAGAAAACAATCTATCCGGCAGGCATGGAACAAACTGAAGCTGTAAACGGAGGCTGACTGAAAATGGATATCTAGAGGGTGCACCATAACCAAAACACCAATCTATAGATAGGAAAAAACAGGTACATTCTTCACTAATGAATTAATGTTTCCTTCATTTACGTTAAGGGGATAACATAAACGGTAATGCACAACAAATTTAAATGGATAAAGCAAATCAACAGAAAATATCCACAAAACCCTACTTTTTAGCCATAGCGGTTGATTTATTGCGGTTCTGCTCGGAGCAGAGGGGAGCAGTACCTAAAGTTTGAGGAGCTTTCTCATTATTTTTTTAATTTGCACGAGCGGTTTCTTTGATCCATTAAAAGGAAGCTATTTAGATTGTTCCACACCTTCTCTTTAGGGGCACCAAACTTTATGGGGGGGGGGGGGGGGAGGGAGAGCACTTACCCACAGTTCTCCGCCCCCCGCCCCACGCTTTCGCCCCTGCTTTCATGCAATTACCGAAATCAGGCACAGGATTTCCTCTAGTCGATCTTTAGTGCTTCAGTACACAACCACGTGATGATGCAACAAGTGATTGCTTGTCGCTGCCCCTAGGTTGGCTCCCCTGCAGTGCCCAAGTTGTATTGCCCATATCTTCCGTGTTTGTGGCGCGATTTCAGTTCTGTTTCCTGTGTTGAACTTGTGGCATCATCCCAAACAACTTTCTAATTTAATTTATGCCCATATCTTTAATAGTTTAGAAGATATATTTTGGATGACCTTGAAAACGATCTCCAAGGTCAGTTTGGGAATCATTATAGGATTCACCATAGATGATTTCCCATATGAGTACGTTGTTATTCTCAACTCGTATCCAGTGTATAGCCCTTTATTGTGGGTGGACGGGACTTCTGGGACATACTGTATAAAAAAATAATTAATAAACAAAAACGGAACGTTAAATGTTTAGAGTAAGGGTCTAATAGTCAAAACCTAGAAGGAACACCGACAAGGTTTGACAGTAAGGGTCTAGGTGTAAAATTTTGTAAGAGGCTGGTAAGCATTAGACCCTTACTACCCGGAGGTTAGATTAGTTCTAGTCTATTGGGACAGAACGTGTATATGAACGGTTGTAGCAGGTTTTCTTTGTTCTTAGAATATTGTTATGGAACTTTAAGAACATAATTTTCTTGTGAAGTTCGGCATTTTGTGTCTTTTGATGCTTTAGAATTTTTTATTACATTTCATGGATTTACGGTAGAGGATAACCAGTAATGCTCTATGTTGGGAATACCCTGCCATGTTACTAAATCGAAAAATAATTTTCAACATAAAGCAAAGCAGCAAACGTATACCATACTACCACTGGATCATCACATGGGTCATTGTAGGAGGATTTCCAGTTTTTCGTAAAAATGTATTTATTTCTGACCACCGGGTAGTAAGGGTCTAATGCTTACCAGCCTCTTACACGTAGACACACGTAGACCCTTACTGTCAAACCTTGTCCGTGTTCCTTCTAGGTTTTGACTATTATACCCTTACTCTAAACATTTAACGTTCCGTTTTTGTTTATTAATTCGTGTTACTTTTAGAATTGCAGCTAAACTGTAAAACAGTGCAGTTGACGGTCAAAATTGAGAGTTTAACACAGAGACAGTAGGCTGACTCTTACTAACACTTAATAATAGCCACAAATCCTTTAATCTTTAGTCTTGCGGCTGGCGTTTGCTAATTGGCATTGTTGCATAATAACAATGTTTAAAACAATGTAAAACAATCAATCTGGTCGTTTAGAGCTCCATAACCCCTGAACCACTTGACCAATTAGAAAATGCCTTATCGAAAGGGCACATCTACAGAGCAATACCTGTAAAATGAGCTAAGAACCAGCTGCATAGGACAAATGGTTTGACCTGTAGAGAGGACAGACGAAAGGTACATCCCCAGAACAAGTACAAGAAGTTGTCTATTTGGCCCCTCTCTGTATCTCGGGTTTGGTTCACCCGAATTTCACAATTTTTGGACTGCAGACAGGCCTTGACTAGTCAAGGCTAGATTCCAAATTTGGTTTAAAGATGTTTACTTTTGACGGAGTTATAAGCTCTCAAAGTTGAAAGTTTAACACAGAGATCCTAGGTCGACCCTTACTAACACTGGCTATTGCCAGTGTTAATTAATAAACAAAAACGGAACGTTAAATGTTTAGAGTAAGGATCTAAAAGTCAAAACCTAGAAGGAACACGGACAAGCTTTGACAGTCAGGGTCTAGGTGTAAAATTTGTCAGTAATAGGCTGGAAAGCATTAGACCCTTACTACCCGGTGGTTAGATTAGTTCTAGTCTCTTCGGACTGAACGTGTGTATGAAGGGTTGTAGCAGGTTTTCATTGTTCTTAGAATATTGTTTGGAACTTTAATAACACAATTTTCTTGTGAAGTTTGGTATTTTGTCTTTTGATGCTTTAGAATTTTTATTATATTTCGTAGATTTATGGTAGAGAATTACCATAACGCTGTCTGCTACGAATATGCTGGCATGTTACTAAATTGAAAAATAATTTTCAACGTAAAGCAAAGCAGGAAACGTATAACCATACTACCACTTGATCATCACATGAGTCATTGTAGGATGATTTCCAGTTTTTCGTGAAAATGTATTTATTGCTGACCACTGGGTAGTAAGGGTCTAATGCTTTCCAGCCTATTACTGACAAATTTTACACCTAGACCCTGACTGTCAAAGCTTGTCCGTGTTCCTTCTAGGTTTTGACTTTTAGATCCTTACTCTAAACATTTAACGTTCCGTTTTTGTTTATTAATTCGTGTTACTTTTAGAATTGCAGCTAAACTGTAAAACAGTGCAGTTGACGGTCAAAGCTGATAGTTTAACACAAGAGACCCTAGGCTCACCCTTAACTAATCTGGCTATCGCCAATGGTAACAATAGAAACAAATCCGTTTATCTTCAGTCTATGTCTCGCAGCTGGCGTTTGCTAATTGGTATTGTTGCATAATAACAATGTTTAAAACAATATAAAACAATAAATCTGGTCGTTTAGAGCTCCATAACCCCTGAACCACTTGACCAATTAGAAAAGGCCTTATGAAAAGGGCACATCTACAAAGCAATACCTGTAAAATGAGCTAAGAACCAGCTTTATAGGACAAATCGTTTGACCTGTAGAGAGGACAGACGAAAGTATCCCCAGAACAACAACAACAACAACAACAAGAAGCTGAACAAGAAGTTGTCTATTTGACCCCTGTCTGCATCTCGGGTTTGGCTGGACCGAATTTCACAATTTTTGGACTGCAGACAGGCCTTTACTAGTCAAAGCTAGATTCCAAATTTGGTTTAAATATGTTTACTTTTGATGGAGTTATAAGTTCTCAAAGTTGAGAGTTTAACACAGAGGTCCTAGGTCGACCCTTACTAACACTGGCTATCGCCAGTGTTAATAACTGAATCAGTACGTATTAAAAAATATCCAATCTCAAAAAAGTCAATGCCATGCTGCCACGTACTTACTGACCTCACATTTCATTTGCTAAAAAAAAAAACCAAGACCATTCACACTATTATTTTAGCTCATAATTTCCATCATCATTTCAAAATGACAAACCAATCAGCTTTTAGCTAACCCCCCTTCCCCCTCCCTCCGAGCTAATCACCAGTCAACCACGTATTTTTCCTGGCTACCTGCTTATCCAATACTGAATTAAAACCCAACAACGCATCGACATGCTCAGCCTATAATATTTTACGTACGGTAATGAATAATTTATACAGTATCAATTAATATTTCTGTCATCAAAATACAAAAAACTCATTTCCAAGAAATCACCTAGAACCATTAACATCGCCGCTTCTAAACTTACGTGTTTCCTGCTTGAACGCTGATGCAGTAAAGACCAGATCAACAACTGACCACTTGCACCATCTGTGCCAGGTGTTCAAAACAGCATCACTAGCCAGTGGAACTGAGGCTGGGAGGGAAGTTGGTTATTGATTGTAAAATTTAAAAGTCACGCAGTGAGTGGACAGGGTTATCATCTAGTGTTTAAAAGATTCATTAATCAATATCCCATATCATTCTCTAGAACCTCATTCCCAAGATAAAAAAAAAACAATCCATGTAGAGCCTAAATGGTCGCTCCCACGACAAAAGTCGTAGAGAACAAAATGGAAGGGGGTAAAATTCCGAATAAAATCGACCTCTTCCGTTTTCTTCGTCCCGTCACTCCTTCAACCCCAAATAGCTGGTCAAAGGCATACCCAGTATGGCCGACCTCAATACGAAACACCCCAAAATGGCGGACACCCCAAAATGACGGCTTTCAATATAGTATACCCCAAGATGACCGATGCCTCAAAATGGCGGACTTCAATATTGAACACCCCAAAATGGCCGACCTCAATACGAAACACCCCAAAATGGTGGACAGGAAGTGACGTCATTCAGAATGTGACGTTAAGACCTTCCAAATTGATGGTCTTCTTCCAAGATGGTGGCATTTCCGGTTTGTATGGGGACGGCCATCTTGTCCGATTCCTGTCTGTTGTCGAATCCTACACTTTCCTACTACTATGGTGGCTGAAGGCTCACTTCATTCGTGTTTTATACTTCACACACAACTGTGAACTTCACACATTCAACTATCAACTTCACACATATATCTGTGAACGTCACACATATATTTATGAACTTCATAGTTGTAACTGTGGTGTCGTCATCGAGGTACCACAAGGTAGCCATTTTAGTACCCTCCTGTTCACCTTCACAGCTTATAATAACATACTGCCATACTCTAGGAGTCTCTTTTGTAACATATCATGTACCGTAGTAAGAAGTTATAAGAAGCCATGTTCCTTGGAATAAATGTCCATTATTGTGTTAACCTACAGCAGTGTAAGTTCTTGCAAGTAGTAGTTATGTTGTAGCAGAACTCACCAGATGTTACCACTCAAATACATCACTGATGGCGACGAACGGGTGCTACCAACATATCTTTAATTTTAAAACTAGCTTGCTAGGTTTCTGCAACCACGGAAAGTGCTCCTAATTTGTGGTGAGTAAGCAATTTCTTTTCTTTGGCAATGAATTTAGTGCTCTGTGGGAACTATCTGAAGAGCTATTTCAAAAAGTGTACTTGGGTATAAGAACTTGTGTGGTACTGAACATAGTAGTTAAACTCAATACCTTATTAACTAGAACTGGAGGGGGCAATTAGATTTGTGACAGTTAATTAGTACAAAGGTTGTATCCCGGTGCGACGCGCTGGCATGCCACACCGACCAATACTACAAGACGGAAGAACATGACTTAAAAATGCAACTTAATTAACTCTTATAAATTTAATGGTGCCGTGCCCTTATTCAGGAAAATTGGAAATTAGCCAATAGTGAAAATTATACACTAGAAATAACGTAGTTCAGTAAGCCACCTTTATGCACTTACGTTTCGTTGGAGTGGCATGACCCGGATTTGAACCGGCTACCCAGTTCGCCCCCAGATCACTTGCATGGCGCCTTCATCGCTATGGCCACATCCTCCACTGGCTAATTTCCAATTTTCCTTAATATTATTTCCAGCGATTTATGTCTTTTTATTAAAGTGCCCTTATTCAGGCTGGTTGTGTCGGTGTTCCGTTTGACACCGCAGCGTTTATGAGAAACGGTGAAACTTGTCTGTGCCAAATGCATAGGCCAACAGTGGTGTTTTGTTAAAAAGTTTGGGAAGCGTATAAACAATTTGAAAAGCCTAGTCAATTTAATTTAATTGTGAAAAGCTGTAGGAGTGTTTAAATTTAAAACTAGATAGGCTGTGGTTGTTTAAGTGACTTAGCAGATGTAATAACCAGTAGTCTCGAATGGCTTCCAGTTTAACGTTAATTAATTTAATTTTTAAGTTTAGGCTGCATGCCTGAGACAGGTGTCGAATCCGAATAACTGAAGTAAATGTTCCTTCAGTGAGTGTATTTGACACAGTTAATTCTGTTGTTAATTCTGTTAATTCAGTAGTGAGTGCTAGCGCTAATTCCAACCTTAATCAAAGTGTCAGTAGTTCGAATAGCGACTCAGAAATGGCAGGTAAATCAGCAGGCCTGTACTCTGAATTCAACGGAGAGAATGACACACGGGAAACATATTCCAAACGTATAAGAAGTTATTACTTTAGAGCTTTAAAAAAAGTACCAGACGCTGATGAAAGAGATTTTTGGGTGGCCTCAGTTGGGTGCAAAATGTTCGACAGGTTTATGAATACTATTTCACCTGCATTGCCAAGTTCATTCACCTATGCTAATTTGGTTAAACCCTTTTGGATGATGTTGAACCTTTGCCCTCAGTGGTTTCAGAAAGCGTAAAATATTTTCGTAGATCTCAGAAACCAGAAGAAAGCATTAACGATTACATCACTGCTTTAAAAGTCCTCACAAAATACTGTGACTTTGACAAAATAACCGACATTTAACAACGAAATAATCATAGACCGCCTGGTAGGGGCCTATAAGTTTGCCGCGCTCCCAGCCAAAGCCATTGCGCCTGAAGGAGAGAGGGACAATTTTGCTAGGTAATTCCAATCGGTAATTCCTAGGTTCTTTTACATGACACAATCGACATGAGCACGAGGCATCACAGGGCCCTTCTTTTCCCGAAAATACCATGGGTGGTTGAGGTCAGAATCGAACCCAGGACCTCTTGCACATGAAATGGTCGTGCTAACCATTAGGCTACCTTGCCCCATGCCTGATAGGGGGCATACGTAGAGAATTCAGAGGGGAATGCTTAAGCAAACTTCAGATTTAAAAACAACTACATCGTTAGCTTTATCCCTTGAATCCGCTGAGTTCGGCCAAGCCCAAATTCGTTTAACAACCAAGTCAGTTAATTATATTACACAGAAATCTAGATAGGCTCAAATTAGAACAAAATCTTCTAAAGATTTAATCTGTTTCTGCTGAGCCAAGTCCGGACACATCAAAACACGGTGCGGTGCACATATAAGGATTACATCTGTCGCCGTTGCCACATCGCAGGTCATTTAAAGATAGTTTGCCAAAAAAGTAGTAACTGTAGTAAATTTAATAAAACTACAGAAAGTTAACCACAGTTGAAGCTTTAAGCCTAGGCCTAAAAGTAAGCAAAAATACAGCTACCGTCAGAAAGTGCACAATGTATTCCGTGAAACTGATAGTGAAACAGAAGTAGAATCAAGTAACTCTGAAGTAGTGGCTGAGAGTGATTATCAGTCAGAGGATGACTATTGTATTCAAAACAACACTGTTGGAATAAGCGAGGAAGCAGACCAAATTTCAGTTCCCCTGGAAACCAATAAAATAGTCATTGTTGTAAATTCAATGAAAATCCACAAATGGATTTTACCAGTATGCCTTAATGGTGTCGAGCTGCATATGGAACTCGATTCCGGGGCTGATGCTACTATCATTCCAATTGCGTAGCATAAACAATATTTTTCGGACTGTCCTTTGAAACTCAGTCCTTATTCAATTTATTGTTATACTGAAGGGTTGGAGAAGACCTTTAACACAGTATGTCTTAAAGTCAAAATAAAGGAACAAGTTGAACATTTAAAAGCTTTGGTTTTAACAAAAAACAAACCAGCTTACCTAGGTAAAGATTGGCTCTCAATCTTTAGGGTAAACTATGAACCCTTTTATGACGAACAAACCAAAGTAAAGACTGTCAAAAGAGTTAAAACTAAAGTTACACCTGTAGACACTGCAGAAATTGTACAGGGTTTCCCTGAATTATTTGGTATCCGGAAAAAACGCTCCCAACCAAATGCCCCCCTGGAAAAAACGCCCCCAGGAAAAAACACCCCCAGGAAAAAATAACCCTACAAAAAAACGCCCCTAGGAAAAACCGCCCCCAAATAGGCCAAAATGTGCCAATGGTGGTCATCGTAGGCAAATCTCAGATTTAAGACGGCTCATCTATACGAGCATTAGTTTGCTTCAGATAACTTAATGCTCCAAGAAATTTATTTTTAAAAAGTATCTTTGCGTATTTACCCTCCGTTTACAATTCTTTTTAGCTACTTTTTTCCTCAAACTAAACTTGTTTCACCGTCGAGAACATCCAGTGAGATTCAAAATTGAGCGGATTTATCTGTACCAGCATTCGTTTGCTTCAAATGACTTACATCTCCAAGAAGTTTATTTAAATAATATTTTTGCGTATTTACTAAACTACCTATTTATAATTCACGTACTTAGCTACTTTTTTCCTTAAGACACTTTTAGCCTTATTAATCGTAAGGATGCCTTTCTTCAAATTGAATTATATCCTGAATCACAAGCAGCTCTAACGATAAATACACCCTTGGGACTGTTTCGTTGGTTACGTGTACCTCTAAGTTTAGCATCTAGTTCTAGAATTTTCCAGACGGTCATGACAAAAATTCCAAGCAAGATCCTTAAATATCTTCCCTTTTATGAGTACATTCTCGTAAGTGGGAAAGGGTCGAAACTCGACGAATCGTTAGACCAACTTTTACGTGCTTTACAGGATGTGGGGGCTAGGCTTAGGATCGATAAGTGCAAACCGTTGCGCCCAGAGCTTAAATATTTAGGCCATATGATAAATACTGAAGGACTGCACACTCTTCCCGAGGTAATTGAAGCTGTCACTAAGGCTCCGAATCCAACTTGTATTCAAGAGCTTTCTAGGATTCGTGAATCATTACTCAAAGAATTTACGAATCTAGCTCACCCTTTTGTCTCCAGTTACCCGGCTGTTGAGCCCCAAAGTTAAATGGGTCCGGGGGGCAGAATGTGACCAAGCAGTAACTAAAGTTAAACAGGTATTTATTAAATCAAACATTCTGGTTCACTATGATCCTAAATTAAAACTGAAATTAGTCTGTGACGGCTCGCCCTACATAATTGGTGCGTGCCTTATGAAGGTCACGTCAAATGGGGAATCGTGACCTATTGCCTTTGCTTCTCGAAAACTGACTAAAGCAGAACAGGGATACAATCATTTCGATCGGGAAGCACTCAGTGTGGCTTGGTGAGTTAAACGGTTCAATGAATACGTTTACGGCCAGAAATTTATACTTCAGTCTGATCAGAAGGCTTTAGTATGAATTTATGGTCCTAAAAAGGGAATACCGCAAATGGCAGCAGCTCGTGTACAACGTTGGGCAGTAATGCTCTATGCCTACGATTATGATTTCCAACACATACCTGGCAAACAAGATTTAACTGCAGATGCACTGTCCAGTCCAGGCTTCCCCTCCCAAATACCGAGGATTTTGAAGAAGCTGAAGCACAGTATAACTTTTTAGCATTAGAAACCATCTAGAATTTACCAGTGCTTAATGAAACGCTAGTATTGGAAAGCAGAAAGGATAAGCTTCTTTCTAAAGTTTACAGATACGTAAATCATGGGTGGCCTGCTGATTGTGACAACCCTGACATGCAACCGTACTTCACACACGTGCCTTCAGCTTTGCCTCAACAAATTCTTAGCGATCTGCATAGCTCACACCTGGGAATCGTTAAGCTTAAGGACTTGGCTAGGTCTAGGGTGTGGTGGCCTTCAATTGATGCAGAGTAAAAGTAAAATCGTGTATAAACTGTCAAGAGTTTAAGGATACTCAATCTGCAGGACTCAAGCATACCTGGGAGTATCCAAATAGGCCGAACGCGAGATTCCATGCCGATTTCCTGGGACCGTTGGACAATTACATGTTTCTAATCATCTTGACGCACATAGTAAAATTCCGTTTGTGCATAAAATGAAAACTACAACATCTGGTAAAGTTATATTTTCAATAACCACATTGCCGAATATGGCTTAATGGATTCGTTAGTTACAGACAACGGAGCTCAATGGACGTCACAGGAGTTTAAATCCTGGCTAAAAACAAATGGAATCCAACACCTGACAGGGCCTAATTTTTTCCCTTGGGTAAACGGCTTGGCCGAAATCTATGTCCATAATTTTAAGCGTATTTACAAAGCTGCAAGGCGTGACGGTTCTACCATCCAAGAAAGCATAAATGCCTACTTATTATCGTCTAGAATTACACTAAGATCTAACACCCAAGCTACAGATGGTAAACTTTATTTCAATCGAGAGTTAAAAATCTCGCCTATATTTGCTTTATCCTGACCCTATTGCAGTTGCAAAACGAAATCAACAAAAACAAATTAAAAGCACGCAACACCGAACGTTGCTTAAGTATCAGATTGGTAATAAGGTCTGGTTTAGCACTACAAATAACAAGCTATGGTCTAGCGGTACGATAAGAAAACAACTGCCTTATCAATTATACATTGTACTTATTAATGAGCAACAAGAACTGCGCAAACATTGCGACCATATCCGAGCACGCGTGACAGAAGATGTCGTTGATAATTTGATCAACTCAAATAATCCGGCGCCATAATCTGCTAAAATATGTATGAATAAAAATAGCGGTAATTCACAACTTCACTCAAAAAGCAAGAACCGTGATTTTTTGGGAGGAAATCGTCACGAACACGAAAATTAGGTGTTTCCTTCAGATCCAAACTTGAAGCGACGTTCAGTGGGCTAATCGCGGCGTTCTACTGTTGCTATACCGGTATTGTCACCAATCAAAACACCTCACCTGATAATTTACCAATTCCAACACCAGGAGTCAGCATGTTACCGAGCGAATCACCCTACACACGGCCAGTGGTTGAGTCTGATTACATCATTGAACAGGCCATGTCTCTACCGTCGAGCGCCTCCTTGCGAGAAAATAATGGGACAGATGGTCCAGAGCCTGCTATACTTACAAGGCAGTCTCCACACAATGAGTTGTCAAAGCCCACTAAGCCAACAGTAGAAAGCGTTAAAGCTGTGCCGTCTCCACCACGTGTAGATGAAGCAGCACAGCTTCACAAAGACGAAAGACGTTCTAAACGCAATCGAAAAGCTCCGGACAAGCTTAACATCTAACACATTCTTAATAAAATCACTTCACTTCTGGAGCTAACAACGTTGTTCTACGTTGTCAACAGTTAATTGCAAACTCAACTGAGAGTTTCATTTTAAACGGTGCAATGCTTGCTAAAATGTTGACCTTGTTAATTTTAATTGTGCCTTAATTGGCAAAATGTAGTGTTTATTGTTGTTTGTGAAAAAAAATAGATTTTTCGGTTTTAACCATTTGTTTCTTTTTCTTTCCTGACAAATCCTTTCCGATGTCCATGAAATGCTGGCAGAGCTATAAGTCAGCTATATGGACATACATCTGTAACAGCTGTGAAAATTACTGCAAGCAGATGATCAGCAAATCTAACTACTAGCCTACTGTGTTGCTAGTTATCAGTTTGCCAAAAACGTATAAATTGTAATAAAGAAAAAGATACGCAATTTAAGAATCTATCAAATGTTTAAAACAAAAGCTAAATTGTTAAAAATTCACTGTTTTCAGGCTGCTAAGTTTTCAGGCAGCCCTCATAAAATAAAACGTTTTTTTAAACATTGTTTTATGTAACAGCTTTCCAAAAATGTTTAGTTTATTTTCTTTGAAAGCGTTCAATACACTGTAAATGCATAAGGCTAGACAGAGAACTAACAAAAATACATGTAAACGGAAAATAATACATATTTTATTTTTCAGCTAGGAAATAGCATTTATTTTCTCCGTTTATTTTTTTCTTTGGTTGTATAGAGCAGCGTCATGTGACGTCATATTGGCTACAAGAGAGATAGCTGCAAGGGGCACGAGATTAAAATGTTAACATGTAACATGTGACACACAGAAGAAGTTATGACATGTAGAAGGAACATGACGTGTAAGAAGTTATGAGACGCCATGTTCCTTGGAGTAAATGTCCATTATTGTATTTAAAACCTACAGCAGTGTAAGTTCTTTGCATGTAGTAGTTATGTTGTAGCAGAACCCACGAGATGCTACCACGCAAATACATCACAGTAGCTATGAACTTCACGCACTTTACACATGCAAACTGTAAATTTCGTAGTTACACCGTAGAACGTCATAGGTATAACTACGAAGTTCACAGTTATACGTGTGAACAGTGACGGCGTCAGGACTAAATTGTTTGGGGTCCGACAGAGGGCACATCTGGAAATAGAGTGGGCCAAGGATTTTTTTTTTAAGGCAACTGAACTAGGCAGTTTTATTCAGTTTAATTCAACCTGAACGTAAGCTTCAGCGCAGTCCATTATTTTGTAAAATACGCTCCCCCATAAACACACATAATTCCAAAGTTTGTTAAATAAATAAAACAAAAGAAAAAATAAACGCTCGGTTATTCATTCGAGTTCAAGTTTAGCCTGCAAGTTTTTTTTTTATTATAAGAGTATTGGGGTGGGGGGGGGGGGTTAAATACTTGGGGGGATCGTGGCCCATCCCTAACGCCGTCACTGTGTGTGAAGTATGAAGTTCATACGTATAACTACGAAGTTCACGGTTATACCTATGAAGTATGAAGTTCGTAGATATACAGGGTGGTCAAAAAGTCTGGTCACAGCAGACATCTCAGAAAGTATTGGTCGTAGAAAGGTAAGGTTGATTAGCTGAAATATGTCACATGTGACGAGTCCCATGGCATCATCCGGAATGATCTTGAATCGCCCTATCAAGGTCATTCAATTTTTATTTTTGGAACCCTTAGAGATACAACAAAAAAAGTAAGTTGCAAAATTGTGCGGGCGGACGAAATAAACCTCATACAGAAAGCAGGTTATTTCAGCATGTCAACCTTATTATGCAGGTAAATTTCAGCATATCAACTTTACCCTTCTACAACCAATACTTCCTAAGATGTTTGCTGTCACCAGACCACACCACCCTGTATGTGTGAAGTTCACAGTTTAGTTGGCTCAGTAGAAATAAATTCAAATTCACTTGTAAAGCAGGCATTTTTCATTAGTTGGCAATCAATCTAAATACTAATGTTTAAAAATAAAAGTCAGCATTTTTCTGCACTACAGAACGACAATCATGAACAACTTTCTCTGAATGAAAATGGTATTCGAGTGCACGCATCACGAAACGAAGAATTCCCCATTGGATTGCCGTTCGGGGATAATCCCGACGAAAAGAAACACGAAAACTCATCGACAAACTTAGCGATATACGCCTAACCTGTATTTTCATTGCTTTAGATTAAAAAAATTGGATTTATTAATGAAAAAAATAGGCATTACAGAAGAGCGCCCATACAACGGTAAAAAAGGGTGCGCTCGAAAACAGAAAGGGAAAAATAATCCGTCAAAAAGGTCAATAAATGACACGAAATCACGTGACACATGCTCTGGAAAGAAGTCTCCACTCCATCCCTTGCCATGTTGGAAAGGAAAGCTTATATTTTTAACATTTTACGCTCGCAGCATTTTTCACATTTTTTTTATCCAGAAAAAGAGCAACAAGTTTCTGGGGGGGGTTCTTGGGCCCAATAGCCCTAATGTAGGAAATGACCTTACACATTTGCGGCCACTAAACCACACGCCATGGCTGTTTGCTGTGACGTGCATATCACGTGACTGGGCTAGTCCAATCAGACGGCCAAACAGCCGTTGTTCTCGTTCGTCATTGGCTAACTCGTGGTGACGTCACGGCAAACAGCCATTGCGCATGGTCTAGGCACTAAGAAATTTTCCGAAGTTTGTGGCCTACACTCGTTTCACCTAGGGGTCTCGGAGAGCACTACGAGCTCCTCGAGTAGGGTTTGGGGTGGAGGCGCCCCTGACCATTTCTGGCCTCTCTGGTAACAGCCTAGGCTGTATGTAAGTTGGGGAATAGTTTCGATCAAAGATACACGAAAAGAAATGAAAATAGATATTAATTTTTGTTGTGTAACATTTGCTAGGCCCTGCCCCTATTAAAATTTGCCGTCCCAGGCAACTGTATTATTTTTCTTCCCGTAAAACCGCCACTGGCCTTATCACTACCAAACGTATGCTTGCTCCCATAATACTTGTTATGGCCTCGCTCCCGCCTATCTTTTTCGCCAATTTAAGTCGTGATATCAAACATCAAGTGAATTTAAACAAGTAACACTTCTGCAGTTTAACGGGTCATTTTTTCAAGAAATTTGGATTTCGATGAAATTCACATGGTAGGCGGTATTTTTCACGCTGATTACGAATATGCTAACCATTTTTAATAGGCTATCTTCATTTGTTATTGTGACACTTAATTATCCAATGAATTATCAAAATCTTCTTTAAAAATGTAACATTGGAGATATTAAAGATGATTCCTAATTGGCAAGGAATGTTATTAGTTGCGTTTTCTGATGTTATGTGTTTAGCCGCAGCGAGCGCGGCACGTAATTTAGAAAAAGTTATTTCACAAAAAAATATTACCTGTCGTCACATTTCGCCGTATATTTTTTCCAAATTATGTGCCGCGCTCGCTGCGGCTAATCAAATAACATAAAAAAACTCACAAATTCCATACAACCAGGAATGCATCTTTAATATCTCCAATATTGCATTTTTAAAGAATATTTTGATTTTGATAACTAATTGGATAACTAATTAATTATCACGATAACTAATGAAGATAAAAACGGTTAGCATATTCGTAATCAGCGCGAACAATAATTACCGTCACCATGTGAATTTCATCGAAATCCAAATTGCTTGAAAAAATGACCTGGTTAAAACCTGATAAGTGCCAAACAAGTATGGCTGCAAACACTAAACGAAATTCTTGAAAACTGTGCAGTAAGTAATTTCAAAACTTTTCATTTAACTTCGAACTCAGTGTGATTCGAACTGTAACTCAGTGTGATTAATTTCGCGTTTGATGTTACAACTTCACACGGCAAAAAAGCTTGGCGGGAAATCCCTAACAAGTTCCGTTTTAGGAAGATAGAGAAAATATTGAAAACCTACACCAGCAGCAGAGCTAGTACGAAACGTGTAACTTACGGCCTAGTGATAATTTAGCGTAACTCACCTTATTTGTATTGGGTGTTTTTTTTTCTTTTCTTTTTCGCTACGAATGTTGATTTAATGTTCCTGAAACACCTTATCCTGCACTAAGAAGATAACAAGAAACACTGGACCTAAGTTCCTTTTTTAAAAACTTCTTATCGAGTAGTGGTATCCATTGGTTTGTCAGGTAGAAAAGGGATCTTTTTGGCAAATTTTGAAGAGAGTAACGACTACTCGTGCACACTTTTATATGTTATCGTTTTGGTAGAGCGCTACATCACAAAACACTGCACGTAATTTCCTCTAGCTGGCCGCAAGTATCCACCGGTTTGCGGCTAGAAAACGCCTTTCCCGATGAACTTACTGTCACTCAACTCCTATGCTGTAATCCTATGTAATGTGACACCGTTTTTCAAGCATAGCCTTTGCACGCTGTTTGAGCTGGCAAAAGTCAACAAGAGCCTCGACGTCTCACAACCGCCAAAATTCAAAATCCACCAATGAGAGAAGAGTGGCAGCGCTACATCATAATTAAGTTCATTACTCCCCTCGGAGTCTTGTCTCTCAGGCAAAAAAAGCTGACAGGCCGACGGTAACCCCCCCTTTTCAATCTACAACCCAGAAGCTGCACACAGGCGATTCGAATATCCCACCAACGACGTTCTGCGATCCAATAGATATTCGCGTGAAACGCGTGCGTTGGCCCACCTGCTCCACAATAATTGTAAATGCTCGCGCTTAAATGGACATCCGGTCTGCCTTATAACCTTCCGCCTGCCTATAACAGCTGGCGCTGATCGACTTCCGCGTAAATAGAACACCAAGGTCATCTGAGATAGTAGCTCCGTTCTTCGTAGCGAAAAACGAAGCTACTGTGTCATTGTGCCTAATAGAGCCGCGTCATGTGACGTCATATTGGCTACAAGAGAGATAGCTACAAGGGGCACTAGATTAATGGAGGGTTAAACAACGGCACTTCTAGTCAAGGCAGTGCTTTGAGAGCGGATTTCATAGGCTTAAAAAAAACGTTGTTTTCTCCAATCCCGTATGCTGCTAGGTTGTAATCGGAAAAGAAAAGATTCCACTTGCTTAAAAATGACAGCAACTGCCAACAAATCGACAAAAATCGTGCATTATAGGCCTAAGAAATTGTCTGTAACAGCATTGGCTTTAGTAAGACGGCCCTTCTTTTCCCCCTCCAGTAACCCTTGCAGCTAACCCTGTAACTGGCTCCAGCATAGAGTTATAGAGGGTGGGGCAGAAAGGACGGAACACCCTTGGCAATCAAAGATGGTTAATGTTAGGATAATGAAACTTTGCATGGTATGTAGGCGAACGGGGGG
>JAHWFP010152152.1:857-22583 GCA_023313725.1 Lithobius niger | reverse complement strand
TCAGCGTTTGTCATCAGAAACAGTGCTTTTCTGATAAATTGCTTGATCTTAACTTTTTGTTCGACTCCTTGGACGTAAAAAAATAATACTGACCTTCTCTTGAGATAACCGATATCTCATACTACACTCTTATAATTTGCTTGATCGTTTTTTATGCGGAAGGTCTGTATCATAAGTGTTGCAGCAAGAAATCTCCTCGAGCGCAGCGAGACGACGCGGAATGAGCGAGCGAAGCGAGCGACTCCGCTAGTTTACGATTAATTTCCCACATCTGTTAAATGAATGTGGTAATAGGCAACAAATTAAATGTATTATAAATAAGAACACGGATAAAGAACAAAGTGCAGCAGTCATTTTAAACATTGGTATAACATTGTTGCAATTTCACGCTATTTCAAGCTACTCGCAGCGAGAATTTAAAATCCAACATGGCGTCCATTTCGGGGTTGTCGAATCGAAGACAACTCATCGAATACCGGCATTCAGAAATCTGTCCGTCGTCTTGTACAGCAGTAAAAATTGTTTTCTAGTTGTCATAAATCGACGCTGTCACGTTTCGAACGTCGTGTCGCGAGGCACGAGGAGGAGATTTGCGTCCGCATTGTTGCCATGGTTACTACGTGTAGACAACTTGAAAGCCACATCATCGATAAAGGCGAGAAGCAGCCAGCAGATTTAGTAATAACCAAGTGAAAGCTAGAAAGCGAGAAATTTGTCGTTGAACAAACGAGCCCTTATGTCCCGTTTCTATCAAATGATTGCGGTAATAGGTAACAAATAAAATGTATTTTAAATAACAACACGGATAAAGAACAAAGTGCAACAGTTATTTTAAACATTACTACAACATTGTTGCCATTTCCAAAGTTTGCTATTGTCGCTGAAAAAACAGCTTCTAGCAGTGATCAAACGACGGTAAAATAAATAGCTACTCGCAGCGAGAATTCAAAATCCAACATGGCGTCCATTTCGGGGTTATCGAATCGAAGATAGACAATCGAATACCGGCATTCAGAAATCTGTCCGTCGTCTTGCACAGCAGTAAAAATTGTTTACTTGTTGTCATAAATCGACGCTGTCATGTTGCAAGCATCAAACATCGTGTCTAGGCACGAGGAGAAGATGTGCGTCCGCATTGTTGCCATGGTTACTGCGTATAGACAACTTGAAAGCCACATTCTTCGGTAAAGGCGAGAAGCAGCCAGCAGATTTAGTATTAACCAAGTGAAAGCTAGTAAGCAAGAAATTTGTCGTTGCAAAAAAACCGCCCTTATGGGGACGTAATCGTGAACGCTGCATCTCATCACCACGGCAACCAGGAAGCGCTAAAAAAAATTCGCAGCTTAAAAGGCGAGATGGATGCTACATCTTCCCGTTTATCTCTGCCCACAAATAATAAATAATAAAGATGACATCTGTCAGGCGAAGCATTATTTAATTTATTTAATTATAAGGTCATACATTAAGCGATTAACCTTTTAAAACTATTTAACGTTACCGTTATAAATCGGAAAAAAAAAGATGCTATTTAGGGACCGTTCATTATTTATGAACGGAGGTGGGCCGGCGAAAATGAGGGGGGGGGGGGGGGGGATCCAAAAGTTTATATGAAGAGGGAGGGGAGCTCAAAAATTTTCTGAAGTTGCTATCAGGAGGGGGGTGGGGTCAAGAAAAAACTGCGAGAGAGTAAATACACGGCAAGTTATAGAATGTTAATAAATTTGTTTAGCTCAGCACTTTCCACACGGTATTAAAGTAGGCCTAGTACGTATCGTCCACTCGTTTCATGAAAATGAAAATTGTAATACAATTTTTTTTTTTTGGGGGGGGGGGGCAAAAAAATCACTAACACCAAAGGGGGGTCATGAATTTTTTTGTACAGGCGACGACAATCCGCCAGCCCACCCCTGTTGATAAATAATGAACGATCCCTTGGTTGGTACAAAAAATTACAGGAAAAATCGCTAAACTCTCCTGTAAGGTTTCGTATATCACAGTGTTCATGTACTGGCTGCTCATGTTTAGTCCACATGAAACTTGATGCTGCATTCAACCATTTTAGACACGTAAATAAAATTAAAACCATATCCCAACTTTCAAAATTATCGTAAGATTAATATAGTGTGTGATATAGGCTACACATTCGCCTTTTCGGGGCTAAATTTTTCAGCATTATTTAAGTCAAGTCTCCTTTCCGTTTATCCTATTGATACATACACCACTTTTCGAGATTTCATATTAAAGATTTCAGGACTGGTATTTCATTTTTATTTCAATGACATTTCCAGAATGTCAAGAAGTCGCACGAACCCTGAATTACTTAATCTATAGGCAAATACTACGTATAGTACACCTTTGGGCATAAAAAATGATCGCACTGTATCGAGTTTCAAGTAGCCCGACCACAATGCAAACTTTTTCATTGTTGTAAATAAGAACACACGTCACTCCATTGTTGATGCCAAAGAGTGGCATTGTTGAATGGCATTGTTTAAAGCCCGATCATTTTTTTATGCCCAAGGTGTACTGTACACTAAGACTGCTTTTTACGATTTTTCAGCGATGTCGTTTAGCCAGGTAGAATGAAGCAATATGACCTATCGCGTTCAAAAGTAAAAAATATATAAAAGCATGTGAGCACAGCTGCAAATTTTCACGTAGACTAAACATTACAGGAACACAGCGTACGTATATGAAACCTTACAGGAAAGTTTATTTGTTTTCGTTTACTGTTTTGATTTCGGATCAGCTAAACCTTACAAACGAGTTCGTTTTTTGTTTTCTAATCATAGCGTACTATTATAGGATTGAAGTCCTCCCTTCAGCAAAACAAATAATGTCTCCATTCCAATTCAATATATTTTATCGATCAAACTTGTGGCCAGATAACAGATAAGTATGGAAGGTATATTTACCAAAAATTATGCAATTCTGAGCAGGATTAAAAGTTGAGAGCCACACGTAGAGATTTGAAAACTGTTTATTTGTTGTTGTTGTTGTTTTTAATTGGTAAACCACAACAGCACTTAGACCAATGCAAATTACTGTATTGTACGTCTGATTATTTCAATTAAATATCACCAATTTTTATCCGTGCATATTTTAACAAGTAAAGTGAAACTTCAATCATTTAAGATATCAACAGAAAATCGTACACTGGTGGAAATGACACAGTAGCCTATAGTGACTGCCTTTTTATGAAAACTGATGGCTGTTAAATGCAAAATAAATTACAAACAAAAACGTCAAGAGTGCCGTAAAACGACAGTAATAATAGGATATCATAATAATAGGATATCATTTTATTTCTGACTTACCTTTAGTGGTTTCTCAACTCTTCGTTTTATGATGATGGTGCCTCGAGACATCAAAAGAAAAAAAAAACCCTAAGTCATACGACAAGGGCGAAACGAATACGGTTTCAGCAAGCGAAATAGCAGAAACGTCTGCTTGTTTAGGGCTCCATTGTACTAAATGGTTGACAGCCAGGCCTAGGACAATTTTTACCAATTGATCATTTAATATCAATTAGCTCTCACCCACTAAGATCTCTAGACAGACTGTTTCGTCCTTGTTTGGGCTCGTCAGTTGAGAAGTATTCTCATCTGACGAGCCCAAACAAGCTGCTGCACATGGAGCTTGGATTATACGTAGCTTTGATAGGGTGGACCCACTTAGTATTAGGGCGCGTTTACGCAGCGACTCGCCTTTGCATTCTCGCAGCTAAAACTCAATCGCGATGGCAAAGGTGACATTGCCATGGTAACAACGCTAAATGGATTAGCTAAATCCGACATCGTTGAGTAAATACTTGCAGTGTTGTAATCCGTGCCAATAATATAAAGAATTCCTCATGACGAAACAATTTTCCCAAACGCTTCTGAACTCACGTTATTTGTTGTTTTCTTTGCGAGGCGGCAGACATAAAACCGCCGCCATGTTGGAATTTGGGGTGATTTCTAGCTTCTAGCTGCGAGAATGCAAAAGCGAGTGGTTGCGTAAACCCGGCCTTAGGGCGCGTTTACGCAGGGACAATTTTCTCGCTAACTAGTGTTTACTTGGTCAATACTAAATCTCCTTACTGCTTCTCGCCTTTGTCGGAGAATGCGGATTTGGAGTTGTCTATACGTAGTAACCATGGCAACAACGCGGACGCAAATGTGCTCCTCGTGCCTCGCAACACGACGTACGATGCTTGCAACATGACGGCGTCGATTTATGACAACAACAAAACAATCTTTACTGCAGTTCACGACGACGGACATATTCCTGAATACTGGCATTCGAAGGTTTGTCTTCGATTCGATAACTCCGAAATGGACGCCATGTTGGATTTTGAATTCTCGCTGCGAGTAGCTATTTATTCTACCGTCGTTTGATCACTGCTAGAAGCTGTTTTTTTTCAGAGAGAATAGCAAATTTTGGAAATAGCGTGAAATGGCAACAATGTTGTAGCAATGTTTAAAATTACTGTTGCACTTTGTTCTTTGTCCGTGTTGTTATTTATAATACATTTAATTTGTTGTCTATTACCGCAATCATTTAATAGAAACGGGAAATTAATCGTAAATAAATAACGGTTGCCTAGCAAATAGCGTTCGGCGAGTGAGAAGGTCTCGTTGCGTAAACGAGCCCTTAAGGTGTACCGCGAGAAACCGTGCGAGATTTGCACAAGGTTTTATTTTAATGCAACGCGTATGACGTTTCTGTTTCCTTCCCTTTTCGCGCCATTTTTTAATGTTGTTGTGTTGTTGCAGCGCCAACTGTTACCATCTGTAGGCGTTGGCGGCGGTTGTTCGTCGGTTTTTCGTGTTTTTAGGTTGGTAAGTCGTTGTTGATGTAGGATGGTAAAAATTGTAATGTGCGAATTTATTTTTAATAATTAAGAGTGAGTTATAATTAAGAGAGAGTTACCATCTCTCTCTCTGTCTGATCTGTCTGATCTCACTACTGCTCGATGCAAAGCTTTCGGCTCGTAATCTCCAACTGCGGCCGCCATTCACGGCTGGTACTTACTTCATACAGCTGTTTGGCTTCTTTTTCGTTCTTATTTGTATTGCGTAGAGTATAACAATGAACGAAAGCCCCCTTCTCCAAAAAAAGGACGAAACCAACGTAAAAAAGCTGTAACATATACGATGTATTAAACGTTGGCCAGTTAGTGACTTTGTTGATCAGTACTTGCGCACGGCGTACCCTGTCTTGTCGTAACGATACATTTTTTTAATGTTTACAACCTTAAATTTAAATTAGCCTATAGAAAATTTTTGGCCTGTGTGCCCGCTCATACGAAAAGATCGTGGAAACTTGTATTAGGAGGGAGCTGCACCACCGTCCAATTTTTTTTTTTTAGATCGTACGTTTGGACAACTCTCATGTCTCTTAATAGCGCGAATTAATGAAAAACGCTGGTAGCGAGATCCTGGTTCTTTAAGTCTCCTCTCGCCGGTACGCGCGTTTTAATTTATTGCTTGATGACCGGATTGGAAGTGTGGGTTAAATTTGAACTACTATAACTAAATTAAACTCATAAAAGAACCGCGATCCCAACCCCAAACACACTAGTCCCAATGCTGGGATTCGGTATTATAATGCTGTAGTCCCGATAAGGAATAACAGTCAACAGTCGACTTTGTCAGGGACGTTCACAGGATTGCTGTGGTCTGGTACAAGGTATTGGGGGGGGGGGGCGAGTTCTTTATGATTTTCCTTTAGTTTCCCTAGCTTGTGAGTAGGTTACTCGATAAACCCAAGATGGACAGTGCCCGGCTAATGTGATCACCTAAGCTGAAGAAATTGAAACTCACTGGTTTATCACTCTTCCCTAACAGTGGGGCCATCGGGCCCATGAACTTAATAATACAAGTGCTGCTAGTCTGTCACCAGGATCCAAAAACAAGTCCTTGCAGTAAAAAATTCTTTCCACGTGGCAGTACAAAAAAATTTGACTTGCTATCGAAAAGTGCAAATCAGTGGCCGAAGTGCCATTCTTTAAATGCTCTAGCATAGCACCATTGCCAGGTTCAAATTTCCAAATACTCGAGTCTTGGCTGTGAGAAATAGTGGGCAAAAAAACAAGTGGAAGCACAGGCAAAGCACTAATTTTAACGCTTAAGCAAAAGCTGTGTTTTCACCACATCCGGAACTGCTGCCCTTTAGTTATTGGCTGATTATCGTTAATTATGTTCAATGCCCAAATATTTAATCTAAGAAGCTTCATTGGTTCACCACCAAATGACCAACTGTTCATGACCTAGCAGTTACCGCTATCTTGACCCTCTCTGTATAGTTTTGCCTCCCCCCCCCCCCCCCGAGATAGAAATTGAAAAACAAAAGGAAAAGCTGGATCATATTTGGCTTGCCCTCAGCACTAACCAATGTTGGTTGCCACTAGCCGCATACCGAGGAGAAATCTGTTTGAAGTTGGCAATTTCAGTTTTAGATATTCTTGCCAAACTGGCGACTTGATATGCTTGGTTCTAACCGTACTTTGGCAACCTTACTAACTAGAAGCGAATGGATTGAAGCATTGTGCTCCGAATGTTAATTGCAATGCAGTGGAAATTTCAGCTTTGGAGCTGTTTTCTTTTCCTAAATGGCCTGAAAAATGTAAGGTTGCCGCAACCCGACTCACAATTATTTTTCTCCCTAACTTAACACCCCTCCCCTCCCCCACAAATTTTAGCCCATTCGATCATGGCACTGTCAATGTCAAGTGATGGATTGTAACAGTATTTATGTTGGTTTCAGTCCTGTGCATGATGGCAAAAATGACGCTAATGCACATAGTCCCTGCACAAAATCTTTTTCTGTAAGTCGTTCCGCTGCTGTGAAATTTGCATCCGTAGCTTAGTCTGCGAGAAGAAAAAAATATGGCTAAGCCAACGCAGCAACTGACAATAATGCAGTGTCAATGAAAGTTTGTCTTATGTTTCTTGGACCAGTCAGTTATTAGCAGGCCTGCAACATGGTTATTTTACTTTTTAGTTTATTAACTTGAATGAAAGTGCATCTTTGTAATGTGAGTATTGATTTATGCACAGACATTGCCTAAAAGGCAGAGTCGCAGCTAGGCATTTTAGATAAGATAAGATAAGTTTATTGCCCGAAAAAAGACAACGGGGAAAACAGGAAGGGATCTGTGTGATCCACTAACACCTAACCCAATTTACACCACCATAAACACAATAAAATAACAATAAAACAAACACGATGTTGCCACGAAACACGTAAAAACACTAAAAACACTTTAAAAACGAAGAGAGGTCAATCTTTTTGAGCCCCAGTTCAAATGTGTGCAGACTGGTCGAGGCCACCAGCTCGGACGGAAGACTATTCCATGGGTATACCACAGGATTAGCAAAGAAATATTTAGTGCAGTCCTTTTTAGTTACTGCAACAGTGAGTTTCATGGGATGACCCCTAGTATACTCGTTCCCACGTATTTTGAAAAATAGCTTGGGTTCAATATCGACGAGTCCTCGCAGAATGGAGAAAATGAGAGTTAGGCCCGCATGAAGACGTCGTAATTCAAGCGATTCAAGGCCGAGGTCAATTAAGCGCTGCCTGTAAGACAGATTATAATAACCTCGGATGTATTTTGTGAAGGATCTCTGTACAGATTCCAGTAATTTTATATCCTTAATGTGATGTGGCGACCATACTGGGCTCGCGTATTCCATAATAGGTCGTACATAGACAGTGAAAGCCCTAACCAAAGTTAAGGCATCACTAGATGAAAAACAGCGCTTAATCAAGTAGCCCAGTCGCTTTGCACGAGAGACCAACAAGGTGCAATGATTCGAGAAATTTAAATCGGAGGTCAAATATACTCCGAGATCCTTTATACAATATTCAGACTTAAGGTATGCATTTTCCAATATGTATTCATAGTTTAAGTTTTTGCTACCAAGTTGGAGCGTTAAACATTTCTGAGTGTTTATCGGCAGCTGCCAGTCAGAAGACCAAGTGTTTACAGTTTCGAGAGCAGATTGCAGAGAGATATGGTCATTTTCGGTTTTAATCTCACGATAAAGTTTAACATCATCAGCAAATTTTGGCATTTTAACACTGCTGTCATTTAGTATTAAATCAGAGATGAAAATTAAAAACAGCAGGGGTCCCAATACAGAGCCCTGCGGCACCCGGCTAGTAACTGGGCGTGGGTCGGAGACAGACTCCTCGACCACAACTGATTGTACTCTATTATTTAGAAAGTCCTTAATCCAAGCCAGGATTTGTTTATCAAGTCTAACCATTTTTAGTTTATCCAGAAGTTTACTATGTACCACAGAGTCGAACGCTTTCGCAAAGTCGACACAAATAACATCAACCGGAATACCACTCTCGAGCGACTTTGTCCAATCATTTAGACAGCTCAATAACTGCGTGGTAGTAGAGCGACCAGGCAAAAACCCGAACTGGTCATCGGGGATCATGCAAAGCCTGTAGGGGTGATTAAGGATAGCATCACGAATAATCTTTTCGAGAATCCTGCAAGGGAAGTAGGTGAGAGAAATTGGGCGATAGTTTGCCGGATCTGCTGTATTACCCTTTTTAAAGACTGGGCTAACTCTTGCAAACCTCCAAGCATTTGGGATGGTTCCCTGTTCAAATGACGATTTCAAGATTAGAAATACAGGATAAAAAAGCTCATTTGCTAATTTCTTATAAAATATAGAGCTAAAGCCATCTGGGCAGATGGCAGAACTATTTTTTAAACAACTTAATTTGGTAAAAATAGTTTGTGTTGAAAACTCAAGAACATCAATTACTGGTAAATTCATCTGTGACAATCGATTTGTGGAATCTAAAGGAACTATATTTACAGTGTTGTTATCAAGCACGAAATTTGAACAGAAAACTTGATTTAGGGCATTTGATTTATCAAGTTCGTTTACTAAGAGTCCATCGTTAAAATGCAAAGGCGGAAATTTGCTAGAAACCTGTGTGTTACGTTTAACATGTTTATAAATAGTGCTCATGGCCCCTCCTGCAGGATCTTGTGTTCACATTTTATCACATGCTCCTTCCACATCGATTTTAATTTTACTCTGCACGTCTTATATAACTTGATGTTAGTGTCACTATTTTCATGCTTCAGGCGTTTCCAAGGCTTCTTTTTGAGAGCGGTTTGCTTTTTTATTGCACGAGGTATACTATGGGTTTCCACTTGTTTTCTACAGTATTCAATTTGCTGAGGCACGAATCCCAGCAAACATTTTTCAAGTTTGCACGCAAGTTATCAAAATTTATTCTTTTATAGTACTTTGTTTCTTCTATTTTTTCGGACGTGATGTTGCAATTGATGCGGAAGGTTACCGTATTGTGGTCACTAGTACTAAAGTGTTCCACAACATCGGTGTCGAAAATAGCTCTCTCGTTATCGACCAATAAAAGGTCCAGTATATTATTTAACCTAGTCGGTTTTGTAACAAGTTAGTCGAGGCCTAGATCCATGATACAGTCTAAGAAAATTTGTTGAGTATCATTTGAGGAGGAGAGATTAGTCCAGTTTATGTAGGACATATCAAAATCACCAAGGACCAAATTTGTGATTAATGGATCCATGTTGGATCGAAGATAATTACATATACCGTCAACCTGCACTTTATCCCGACCATGTGGTACATAGCAACAAGTTAATTTAATTTTATGAGCAAAAAGGACGACACTAATAGCCTCAGAATCACTTGAAGACTCAACGGAAACCAACTCAATCGTGTCGCGTACAAAAACTGCTATACCCCCACCACGACCGTTACGGTCCCTTCTAAAAACAACGAAGGGCAAGCCGTGGACCAGCATTGCGTCTGAGATGGTGCCATCGAACCATGTCTCCACCACCACAACGATATCATAGGTTGGTTTAGATAGAAGGTTACTCAATTCAGGCAATTTCCCAGCCGCACTCTGTGCATTAATTAAGTAACCCGAAACATCAAGATTCCTGGTTGGCACATCACCACAGTGTGAAACTGGCTGTACATTGGTTCGAACATAATTTTGTAAGTTGAAGCCCGCATTGTCTGGTGTGTTACATTTCGACTGATTACCCTGGACAATCGAATCAGAAACTGTACCACTATACCACTTGAAATAAGTTTTGTGCAGTGAGACAACTGGACAATGTGGACATACATTATGTCGATTAGCAATTAAAAGTTTTCCTCATACGAGTAAAAGCTGTCACGAGAGTCAAATTTCAACCAATATGAGGCAATAGAACGTCTCAGTGCCATCTTTCCCAAAACCAACAGATGTATACCATCTGGTGCAAGCAAACGGTTATCCCTAGATATAAAATGCCAAAGAGAAATAAAGCCCAAACCTTTTGTTTTGCACATTGCTTGTTTGTTTCCATTGCACCTTATTAGGTGAAGGCGTTGGTCTTGCAGATATTTCGAAACCCGGTTTGTTACTGGGAAGAGGCCAATAATGCATATGCGTAAATCAGGTTTCGTACTTCTAATTTGATCCACCAGCAACTCGAGTTTTTTGGCAAGACCAGAAGGAGAATCTGAGCTAGTGTTATTAGTTCCCAGACATAAAACAAGTTTGATGCGTTCACTTCAAAATTGATGATGTCTCTTATTGAGTTTGTTAAATTTTCTATTTTGGCACCAGGGAAGCACCATGTTTTTGATGAGTGGTTTATGTCACTATTTAAATTTATACGTCTCACCTGCGAATCTCCGTTAATAAGGATTTTCGTATTTGAACTGCCTATGCTCACAGGTGCATTTTCGTACCGATCTCCACATCCACTATGTTCACTTCGTGTTGTCAGTGTGCGTGGCAGGTCTTCGCTTGCCCTGGTACCGTACGTTTGGGTGTTATGTTGGTGAAGTGATGACACCTGTGAGGAGCGTTGTGAACCTCCATATGAAACATTCTGGTTGCGATGACAGTTTCTTTTAGATTTTTTTGCGCACCTCTACCGTGCGGCCTTGTCATTGACGAATGCTTACTTTCACCACCAAATGCTATGGTATTCATTTCCACTTCCGGTTTGTCCGTTTCCACAGTCACCACCTTGTCTACATGTGACGATATCAGGCTAACATCTCCTCGATCCCTTCGCCGATACAGTTGTACTAATAATGAAATTGTTTCTCCCATCATTACTTTGCTTCCCAATTTTTTCATTTTTGTCGTCTGCGATGCCTACGTTGTTTGTTGCGTTGCACTCTTGTTTCAGATTTACACAAATATCAGCCAGCATGGTAACTTGGCTCAGAAACATTCGCTCGATTTTTTCTTCAAGAGTCGTAAGGCTCGTTCTTATTTTGTCATCGATAGATTTCATAAAAAGTAGTATTTTTACATTTAAATCGTCGGGCTTCGAGATTGGGAGAAAATTTGCAGTTTTATCGAGTGGCACATCATCGTTAGCATCAACTCTCGATGACTGGTTACAATTTCCTTTCTCTCTTATTTCGTTAGCAACACTCGATAGTGACTCCGTAAACCCCTCACTAAGCTTCCTGTTGCAAGTTAATCATAGTGGTTTCTAAATCGGTAACAACGGATTTATTTTTACTGATGTTGGTTTGGTGTAAGTTATCAAGTGTACGATTCGTTTCGAGACTATCTAAATCCTCAGTAAGTTCAGAAAAGCAAAGACTATCAAGCGAAGAGTTAGCCGGAGTACTCAGTGTAATATCCGACAAAGATCCGTCGAATAAAGTGCTGATCTGTGTCGGAACAGGTGTAGAGTTCAATTCCCACGGCAGTTCGGTAAAAGATGAGCCTGGTCTTGACCCGTTTTCTTGCTCCACAAATTTGCCATGTTTATTGCCATGTTTATTACCTAGAGTGGGGTGGTCAAGATTTTTTCTTGGATTTGAAGGGAAGAGGGTCAATGAAAATTTGGTGGTCACATTTTCAAGTCGTCCACACACTCCACCTCCACAATAAATATTGACCAAACATTATGAGCACGCATACACCCCCCCCCCCAATTGTGTTTGGGTGCCTTTTAAAGCGTCATGGCAGTTGGGCCCAAGTGCTGCCAGTCCGGGCCTGGTTGGCCTGTTAGGCACGCAAGCCTTCACACGTAAGCAGCTCGAATTAATGAATGAACCAATTCATTAAAGTGGCACTATCATCGATTTAAAGTCTGCAGAATCTGGCAACATGTAGATCTGTCTAGTACCATCTAGCTCTTGCTTGCACCAAGCTAAGGAATGCACAACGGCATTTCTTTTAACGAAATAAACAAACCACGACATCCTTAATGAGTGAAAATTTGGTACACGTGTCCTCGTGCACCACCATGCAAGCTGCAAAGCTGAACAAAATCACTACTGCTAGATGGCGCTATGGTATTTTCGTTCGCTTATCAATCGGTGATGGTGCCATTTTAAGCACTAGGTGGCCATTGCATGTTATAACATAGTGTAACCTTTTCCGATAACAGACCGGGGGGGGGGGGGAGTGCTGATGTAGCTAATCTCAAGCCCCTACATTTGATGTGGGACCCTGGTTACACTGCACAAATGCAGTCCTTGCCTTTATTATTATTTTTTTAATTATCAAACTGAAACACGAGTGACTCGCTTTCGGTTCAACTAACTGCACTTAGGCTACTCTATAAAAAAAATTCGGTGTTCTGGCAGAGCTCTGTGTACCAGCTTTGTGTACCAGCACAGCCAACACACAAGTTGTGTACTAGCAGTATACAGTTTCTGTAGCGACAGCACACATTCTTCTACACAAAGCATGTGTACTGTCACTACATAAAGTGTGCACTGCTACTCTGTGTTGGCTGTGCTGTTACACAGAGAAGTGTGCTGCCATAGCAGTTCTTTTCAGACACAGTAACCCGATATAAGAGATTGAAATACAACATAAGATTCGAATTATAAACAGTGATAAGATTGTCATAGTCGTTTATGCCATTAGCACAAGTTGTCGACGCGCCATTAAGCCTCAACCCCCCCCCCCATTAGCACAATCCTAAATCGATAGCAAGATCTGGATTTACGAACTAGTCTGGTACAGTAACGAGACGGAACGTGGTGGTGTTTTGTGCACTTCGTAAACAATATTGGGTGATACATGAAACAAAGCACACTTGAATCAGGTCACAGATTAGAAAGTTAACTATATATAGCATCTTAATTCTTCCCGTTCTACGCGGTGCCCTAGCGGTAGTTGCGGCTACTAATATCATCATCATAACCATTAAAAACTGCACTGTGACTGAGGTTGGCGCTAATGACCAAGCTGTCGACGCGCCATTAAGCCTCATCTCCCCCCCCCCCCCATTAAAAACTTAAGGTCGGTTGGTTGGTTTGTTTATATATACGTCTTCTCCTCCGGAAGTAGGAAGGCTAGAAATGTGAGAAAGGTCTCGAAAGACAGGAAATTACTCCGGATATCGTTTAGGTGTATTTTCGTAGGTCTAGGTAAAAGTTTTACCCTCGAAAAAACGAAAAAAAAATCCTTTGGACCATTGTTGAAATTAATTTTTTGAAGTTGATTGTTAGTTTCGGAATATCACATATTTCTGCTGAGAGGATGGTCCACAATTGTTGTGCCAGTAGGCGGCGCGTGGTCCAGTATTGTTGTCGGTGGGATTATGGCCTGCAATCCGAATAGCTGTCATTCAAGAATGAGGCACGTGCAGCTCACTCATGGGACGACTGTTGGGAGTTGTATTTTGGGTATTTCAAATTCAAACTGCCAATTCGGCCGTAAATTTAAATGAAATTGCGTAAAGGTACGAAAAGATTAAATGCTAAATGCAAATTAGGCCTACTTAAACAAACTATATTGATAACAGAAAAGGGTGTTAGAAATATTTCTACGTTTGCATTTGTAAAACATCGACATTCGATCAGTATGCCATAAGCTGGTGCTTTACTCAACAGTCTAGCATAATTGTGGTAAACACGCATATCGGAGTATGATTTCGTGCTGCGTGTAGGCTGACTTCGGATGTGGGAAGGCTAAAAATGTGAGACAGGAAAGGAATGAAAATATTTCCACGTTGGCATTTGGCTAATGTGCTATTAGCTGGTGCTCTACTCAGCAATAGTCCAGCCTAATTGTAGTAAACACGAATAGTTTTTAGGTACGATTTCGCCTTGCACGAAATCTTTTATATTAGTCAAAAAATTATAGGCGACATGTGGTTGCTGTTTCAAAGCATCACACGTAGCGGATAAGGAGATGGCTTTTAAGTAAAAATTCTTAGAATTTGTGAAACAAGGAAACCCGTGTTAAAGTCTGCAATATTTATTTGAATAAAAAAATAATCTATACCAAAAGCGGCACAAAGGAGTATGCACGATAAAATTACCAAGCAGGTTTAGTTCAAACATGCAGCAACTCGCGTGCTACAGCGTTGAAACGGCCTTGCTGTGGGGATGGGTAAGGCTTCTTCAAGCCAAGGCCAACCGGGGAAGAAATCGCGTGTCTCTCCTCTTGGCTCATTGTCAGTTTAGGTGACGGCCAGAAAGGGGATGGCTTCTTCAAGCCAAGGTCGACTCGACACAAATCCCATGCCTCGCCTCCTGGCTCAATCGCGTGGCGGAAAAGGACTTGCTTCTTCAGCCAAGGCCGACTGGGCTACAAATCGCGTGTCTCATCTCCTGGCTCAAGGCCAGTTCATTCATGTGCCAGAAAGAAAATGCCTGTATCGAGGCTATTGTAAAATAAGATTCCGCGATGTTGAATTAAGTGGCCTGGAACCAAGAAACGAAACCCACATCCTCACTCCCAGACGACCTTGTGACAAGAGACTGCGTAGAAAGATAAGATACAACTTGGACACTTCTATTACGCTGCATTCAGTACACAACGGATATCAGGTTGGATGAGGATGGTTCATGATTGTTGCTCCACGTAGCACGCGTAGTCCAGTACTGTTGTCAGTGGTATTAAGGCTGACAATCTGACCAAGAGGCGCATTAGGTGGCCAAAGCGTTGGAGTATTTATGGTTACCATATCGTTTGTTTATGAATTGAAACTTTAAGAAAAACTCGTGCCACATTCTGATTATTTCTTAATTGTTTTAGATGTGGAATGTCTGTCAGCAACGTGAAAGCTTTAGCGTGAAAGCTCCTCGAGCGTATTCTTCAAGCCAAGGCCGCCTGGGGTAGAAATCGCGTGTCTCACCTCCTGGCTCACTGGCAGTTTAGCCGCACGGCAGAAGGGGGATGGTTTCCTAACGGCGAATCCGTTTTGTGTTTAGTGAATTTGTCTATAAACTGAAGCTTTGCGAAAAACGCGCACTGCAGTCTGATCATTTGCTTGATCGTTTTAGATGTGGAATGTCTGTGAGCAGCACAAATAAGAGTTGCAGAATGAAAGCTCCTCGAGCGCAGCGAGACGATGCGGAATGAGCGAGCGAAGCGAGCGACTCCGCTAGTCTCTGTTAATGCTTTTGCCTTCGAAGCAGCACAAAGGTAAAGCAATATAAGAGGTATTAGTAATGGCAACTACCGCTAGGGCCCCGCGTACGTTTGAAAGAAGAAGGATGCTATATCTAGTTAATTTTCACCTTTGGGTTAGGTTCTACACCACTAACTATATTGCATGTAGGGTTGTCCTTAAATAACTGACGTCACATACGCGTACGATCAAAAATTTCTAACTCTAAAAAGTCCCTATTGAAACATGTTACATTCATTCCTATTAGTTCCATTCGAGTTTTCGGAGGGCGCCACGTGTTCCACCTGGTAATGTTTGCTCATTTTTCAGCCCAAATCTATAAAGTAAACTAAATTACAACTAACCTAAACTATAAATAATAATTAAATACCAGCTAGTTTCGTTTAGTTTAGTTTAATTTTAGGCTGAGAACAATAGAAATTCCCGTATAAAACTCATGGCGCCCTTTACAAACTCAGACGGAACTATTAGGAATGAATCTACATCTACATTAATAAAAACGAGTTTGTAAAACGGCCACCCGACCCAGACGGCTTCCCGTCCTAGATGGCCACCCGTCTAACAGTATTCGATTACTGTAAACGGAATAATTGTTGGCCAAAAAACTTAGAACTGATTGTTGCCAATAAACTGAATTCCTGTTTCTTAAGGCCTCAAAGCCGTATACACTTTACTATACTATAACTAAACCTAACTTAACCTAAGCATATACCACCACTAACGCAACCTCGCTGGTCTCAAAACGGAAAAAGTCACCTGGAGTTCCAGAGCTACACCGCCTGCTACTGCACACAAAGTCACACTGCCTGCTACACCCTAACGCACATGCAATAAACTGAAACGATGGATAAAACAATGCTTCAGTTCAGGACTATGCATTTTGATATTAATAAACAAAAACGTATCGTTAAAAGTTAAAAGTAAGGGTCTAAAAGTCAAAACCTGTAAGGAACACGGACAAGCTTTGACTGTAAGGGTCTGGGGGGGGGGGGATTGAGGCTTAATAGCGCGTCGACAACTTGGTCATTAGCGCCAACCTCAGTCACAGTGCAGCGGTCCGGGTTGCTACTGCACCACACATTACAGAGATGTTATTCAAACCCCTAATCTAAATCTTGTCATACATCTGTACCTCCTGCAAAAATTGAAAAACACCGGACAGGAGGCCAGACTCATCGCCCAACTGACGCGCAATGTCATGCGGAAGATGGAAACGATGACGAACACCATCAAGATGGCGACAATCAACAAGTAAGTGCCGGACCGTAAGTGGCCGTCGACACCAATAACATTCAGGAGGGTCAACCCCCCGCAAAACGAAACAGTGAGCAAGTCGGGTGTGACCAATGCACAAACGGGCCAACACAACCTCCTCACGGCGACTGCGGCGACACGCCGAGTGCCACCCCTCGAAGAGTCTAGGTGTCAAATTTGGCCAGTAAGACGCTGCTAAGCATTAGACCCTTACTACCCGGTTTTTGACGAACAGCTGTCTGAAATCGTCCTATAAAGAACCATGAGATGATCCAATGATAGTGGGGGTGTGGGTTTCCTACTTTGCCTTAGGTTGACACTTTTTTTCGGTTTGATAACATGGCAGCGATTCCAAGTAAGATAACCTGCTACAAGCGTAAGCGTGTACACCCATTCTGTCTGAGTTACTAAGTCATTAATAAACAGACATAAATCGCTGGAAATAATATTAAGGAAAATTTGAAATTAGCCAACAGCGAAATCGTACACTAGAAATAACGTAGTTCAGTAAGCCACCTTTATGCACTTATGTTTCATCGGAGTGCAACGGAGAGATTAAGGCGCTATGCAAGTTACCTGGGGCGAACTGGGTGGCCGGTTCGAATCCGGGTCATGCCACTCCGATTTAACGTAAGTGCATAAAGGTGGCATACTGAACTACGTTATTTCTAGTGTATGATTTTCGCTGTTGGCTAATTTCCAATTTTCCGTACTAAGTCATTAACATGATCACCGGGTAGTAAGGGTCTAATGCTTAGCAGCTTCTTACTGGCCAAATTTGACACCTAGACCCTTACAGTCAAAGCTTGTCCGTGTTCCTTACAGGTTTTCACTTTTAGACCCTTACTTTTAACTTTTAACGATACGTTTTTGTTTATTAATCCGTGTTACTTTGAGAATTGTAATAAATAGGTGTGGGATGAGGGGTTGGGTATGTGTGACACCTTTATAATTAATTTGTTGATTGTTTTGTTGCGCCGCCTTTAACTCGGTAAATAGCTATGGCCTTACTAACCTGGCTATCGCTAATGTTAACAATAGAAACAAATCCTTTAATCTTCACTCTATGTCTTGCAACTGGCGTTTGCTAAATGGCATTGTTGCATAATAACAATGTTTAAAACAATGTAAAACAATCAATCTGGTCGTTTAGAGCTCCGTAACCCCTGAACCACTTGACCAATTCGAAAAGGTCTTATGGAAAGGGCACATCAACGGAGCAATACCTGTAAAATGAGCTAAGAACCAGTTTTACAGGACAAATAGTTTGACCTGTAGAGAGGACAGACGAAAGGTACATCCCCAGAACAAGACCAAGAACAAGAAGTTGTCTATTTGGCCACTCTGTATCTCGGGTTTGGCTGGACTGAATTTCACAATTTTTGGACTGTAGACAGGCCTTGACTAGTCAAGGCTCGATTCCAAATTTGGTTAAAAATTTTTCAATTTTGACGGAGTCATAAGCTCTCAAAGTTGAAAGTTTAACACAGAGATCCTAGGTCGACCCTTACTATAGCCTGTGTTAATTAAACCGCTGGTAAAAGGTTCTGTCGTCGTAAAAACGATTAAAATTTTAGGATTAGTGAAACTCCGTTAAATATTGAAAGCGCTTTACTTTCTGCCCAGACTCAAGTCAAAAAAAAATAGCATACACGAACCCATGGGGCGGGGGGGGGGGGGGATGACAAAGCCACCGGGCTAAAGGTTTCGACTTTGCTGTACAAAGGCGTATTTATTTATATACGGTGGAAATATTCATACGAAAATGCATGGAGTCCGCGTCAAGGGAGGTGTTGATTGAGTGAGCGAAGCGAACGAAAATCAGTGTTTGTTAGCTCGTGTGCGCAAACTGAAAACGTAAGTTTTAACGGATAAAACAATGCTTCACGTATATACAACTTAAGATTAAACCGCTGGCTAAAAGTTCTGTCGTTGTAGACGATTAACATTGAAGGATTTGTGAAACTTGGTTAAATATTGAACAAATTGACAAAGTCGCCCGGCTAAACATTTACACATTTACAAAGGCGTTTTTATTTATTTCCGGTGTACAACGGCGTAATTATTTACTTCCGGTGGAAATATTCATATGAACGTGCGTGGAGTCCGGGTCAGGACAGGCGCCGACTGAATGACCAAAGTGAAAGCAAATCAGCGTTTGTTAGCCAGAGTGCTCAAAAATACACACCTACACAGCATACACGCCTTCCACAACAAACACATGGCAGCACAAACAGTCTCAATGTTGCAAACGGTGAATCAAACACCACCCGTGCACCATCCTTAACCTCTTGCTAAAGGTTCTGTCGTTGTGGACAATTAAAATAAAAAGGATTAGGCCTAGTGAAACTCGGTTAAATATTGGAACAAGTTGACAAAGCCTATACGGGCTAAAGGTTTCGACTTTCCGGGTCAGGTGAGGTGCTCTTTGAGTAAGCGAAGGGTAAAAAATACATAGACGGGATACACACCTTCCGCAGCAAACCCACAGGACAAGGTCGTTCCAGAGTAGCAAACAGTTCATCAAACACCATTCGTGCACAACACGGACTTCAGCTAGTCTAAGACGTTTCAGTACGGGGTCTCATTCACAAAATTCTCCTCCCCAACCCTACGATCAGGGCCGTAGCGAAGGGTACTTGGTTAGGGGGGGGGGGGGGGAGTGACTCATTTTGCCAACTCATCTTATGATTTTGCCAACTGGTTTAAATAATGCCAGTAGTGCTGCCAGTAAAGTACTTTTGAGGGGGTCCGCTAAGCTCAGCTATGGGGTCTGAAGGAACGCTGTAAGCTCCCCCAGCTGAAGCATTTTATACTATTTTAGTGCCTGTTTCTAGCCTCCAGTGAACACTGAAGCAACAAATTGTCAAACAAATTTTGGTGATTTTTTTAATTCATTTTTTAGGATGGTAGGTTTCGTAAAAATTTTATTGTGACTAAATCATGTTTTTTTTAGCTATTTTTTTTTCCAAATTAAATTAAACCGAGCTCAGTTTAGACTTATATAAACAGGCCAGCTGGTCACTGACGATTGAGGGTTGACTTAATTGTACATTTTGGACTTTTAGGCTGTAATGAATGACGATGACTCCTGTGTGCAAGCATAGGCAGCAGGTCAGGGGCAGAATTTTTTTTTTTAAATGTACCATCGAAAGGTGAAAAGTAATGAAATCTTTTTCTCAGTTATATCCCAATCAACTATAGGCCTAGAGGCACCATTGTAAAAAAAACTTTCATATTTTAAAACAAAAACATGCTCCAGTTTATTAAATAATGGAGCGTCGAAAGACGAAAGAAATGGCGAAACCTTTTACCTCAGTTTTGTCCAAAACAACTTGAGGTATTATTGGAGAAGAGCTTCCACATTTGAAATCAATATGCTCCAATTTAATTTTTTTCCATTGATTCAGGGGATCTTGGGGACCGGTCATTATTTATGGCCGTGGGGTGGGGTGGGAAATGAAAATGTGACCACTAAATTTTTGATGACTCCCCCTTCAAGACCTGAAAAAAACCTTGATTTCCCCCCACCCTAAGGTCCAAAAATGATGTGACTACCCCCAAAAAATATTTTACACCCATCTTTTGTCGAGATTCGTATAAAAGTATGATGAATGCACTGTTTGCTTGTATGACCACATCCTAACATAGTCGCACCTGAAATGCAGAAGACGCCAAGAGACTAGGTGCCAAGGCTTTGTAAAAACTATACTACCAGTAATAGTACCGTTAGTTTCAAAACCTTGTAAACAGCGTGGGGGGGGGGGGGTCTGGAAAAGCTGAGCCAATTTTTGGAAATTTTGACTGCTGAAAGTGCCATTTTTGTGGTCCAAAAATGACTTTTTTCCAGCTGGTCAGTGTGTTTTTGACCTCTCCCTTTTGACGGGACCTGAAAAATTTATGACCTCCCCCTTGAGAGGGTCCACCGTCCTCCCCAGCGATAAATAATTACCGGTCCCGTAGGGTAATTTTTGCCCTCATTTCGTGGCCTTTGGGTCACTTATGTCCTTTAATATGGGATCTTTTGAACTCCTGTCGTCAAATTTTGGACCTTCGAAATTAACAAGTTTAACATTTTTAACAATTTTCATTTGAAAAATGTAGTCATTTCTGAATTAATACAAATCCAAATTTAGTGGCGATAGGCTAACAGAAAAAGGACAACAGAAAATCAAACAGCTAATTCAATTTTTCCAACTCGGTTTTTGATTTTGCCAACTGTACCCGATTTTCATGAAGTACAGCTTTAGTTTACGTTACTGTTTTAACTAAAACCAAGGCACTGATTGATGGACTAGCAGACGAACTAGTAAATCAAATAACTCTGCATTAATTTTTTAGATTTATTTGATATCACAACTTTAGACGGCGATAACTTGGCAGAAGTCCTTACGCAGAGTTTGTTTATGCAGAGTTTGTTGATATTTCTGCTTTACTTAAGAAACGTTTTAAATCCTGGCAGTGATGTTGTGTTTTGGTATATTAATATGCCAGTAAATTTCTACCCTCTTAAAATACCAGTTACGAGTTGCTCCACGCTAAAACCCCTTCTGAGCGGCGCTGTCTAACAGAAAAAGAACTATAGGAAGTAAAGTAGCAACTCAGTTTTTAGTTTTCCAACTGTGTACGATTTTCGCGAAGTTAATTGTTATCACTTCAAACTCGGTGGGGATACAGTTTTGTCCATTTTTTGTTTTTATTTTCTACATTATCTGTGATACTTATAAGTTATGATGGTTACATAGCAAACAAAACGGCCAAGTCAATTTTCAATTTCGCCAACTACGCAAATTTGCGCTTAGCTTTTTTCCCCCACTCCTTACAGCCTAGCTATGCAGGGAAGCAACCAGAAATGATCAGGGGCAGCGTTTCAGTTACTCCCAAGCGACACAGAAGTCGCTGATGGAAAAAAATGTATTGTAAACTTTACTTTCCAACTGACGAAATGATGATAATAATTAACCAGTACTCGTGGAATCTGGAATTTGCAGTGAACATTTGTCCGATTTTGCCAACTCGACAACTCGAATTTGCCAACTGTATGTGTTTCTTGGATGGTTGGGGGGGGG